>CAUYQG010098279.1:0-43946 GCA_963574415.1 Tarsius wallacei
GGTGGTATCTCAGAGTGGTTTTGATTTGCATCTCCCTGATGATTAGTGAGGTTGAACATTTCTTCATGTGTCTGTGAAGAACTCAAATCACTCTATAAAAAAGATACCTGCACTCATATGTTTATCACAGCATTGTTCACAATAGCAAGAACCTGGAAGCAACCATGCTGTCCATCAAAAGAGGACTGGATTAAAAAAATGTGGTACATACACACAATGGAATACTACACAGCCATAAAAAAGAACAAAATCATGAATTTCGCAGCAACCTGGTTGGAACTAGAGTCTATAATACTGAGTGACCTCTCGCAGAAACAAAAAACTGAGTATCACATGTTCTCACTCATATAGTAGACCTTGATCATCCAACGTATTACCATCACAAAATGACTGACAGTGGTGGGAAACTATGGGGGGAGGGGGTAGGGTGATGGGATTAATGGTAGTAAATATCTGTCTGGGGATGGGGAGATACTTCTTATCAACAAGGGTGCCTGAACAAGGCATATTTGTATACCTAACCCTTAGCTGTACCCCACAATATCATAATAAAAAATATTGAATAATAAAAAAAAAAGAAGAAGAAAGTAAACCTCAAGCCCTTGCTTTGTCCTCCTTGGCCCTGCCTGTTCAGGTCCCTGGCTTACCTCGGGTCCTACTACCCTCCACCTCACATGTGGCCCTTCAGCCACACTGGCCTTGCCCTGCTGCAGACACACCAAGCGCATTCCTCTCTCAGTGTGTTTGCACAAGTGGTCCCTTCTGTCTGGAATGTTCTTCCCCCAGACATCCACAGGACTGCCTCTCCACCGCATTCATGTCTCTGCTTCTTGGACAGGCTGTTTATGACTACCTTTCCTAAAATGGCAAACCTATTCTCAGCTCATGCTCATACTTCTTACACTAATTTATGTCACACATTCATTGTGGTGTCTCCAGTTGAAATGAAACTCCACAAGCTCAAGCACTTTGTCTCATTTACCACTCTGTCAGGCATGGTGGGTTCTCAAAAAACATTTGTGGAATGAATGTCAAGTTAAGTGTTTCTGGTATGGATCGGAGCTTGCCACTAGTAGGATGTCTTATTCACTTGACAAACATTCATGGAGCCCCTGTTATACACGAAACATAGTGCCAAGGCAAGAGATAAGGCCAGTTCCTGCCTTCAAAAAGCTGTGGTCTAGGCCAACACTGTCCAATGGGAATATAACATGAGCCACAAATGTAGTTTTAAATTCTCTAGTAATCACACTGAACAATAAAAAGAAACATGTATAGTTAATTTTAGTAATGTTTTTATTTCACCCAAGATGTTATCATTTCAATATGTAATTCATATACAAAAATGAGATATTTTACCTTTTTTTGGTACTCTTCAAATCTGGTGTGTGGCTAACATCTACAGTGCATCTCAACTTGAATGCAAGTTTTTGTGGACAATGCTTTCTCTATATTTAGATTTCATGAAGTTTACAGCTGAAGATGTGAATTCATACTCAAATTGATCCAAATATGCTTAACAGTTTTTGAACAACTGAATCAAGAGTCCATTAAAAAATTTAGATTCATTAAAATTAAATAAAACTCCTAATTCAGATCCCCAGTCATACTAGCCATATTTCAAGGGTTTTATAGCCAGCAGCCAGTGGCTGCCATGTTGGATGGCATGGGTCTAGGGGGACAGATGAGACATATAAATGCAGAGAAGTGAGCACGTTCATGAAGGGATCATGTGAAGAAGAGATCCCAGGTCTGAACACTGCCTTGGCACACGTCTCTTCCTGACAGGAATTTGTCTCACTGTTTAGGACTCAGCTTATATATATTTGTCAACTTTTCCAGCTACTCCCAGATACTCCCCAAATTGAGACAGCTTCCGTCAACTGGAAGATTCCATAGTACCCTGTACATCTCCCAACCTCAGCTTGTTGTGCTAAGTTCTAATTGCTCTCTCTCTCTCTCTATTTATATGAGGGGGAACAAAAAAAAACCTGGAATATATTTATTTAAAATTGTGTATTTATTCTTACATGTTTAAACTTCAGTTGCCTTCAAAGTACTCTCAATTTAACACAATACACTTGTGGAGACACTTTTTCCAACACTCAAAATAGTTTTTAAACTCATCAATTTTGATGCCTTTGTAGTGTTTCTGCCATTTTTTGTTTTTCCCCTTCCACAAAGGCAAAACATTTCCCTTTGAGGACATTTTTCATCTGGGGAAACAAAAAAAAGTCACTCAGGGTGAGATCAGGTGAACAGAGAAGGTGGGGCATGGTGGTCATGCCATTTTTGGTAAAAAACTGCTGAATGCTCAGCATAGTGTAGGCAGGTTGTTCGTGTAAATCACCCATCACGAAATGGGCAAACGTATTGAAAGAATCTATCCCCCCTGCAAAAAAAATTCATTGAAGCTGAACACAGCCTCTCACAACAATGCTAGCTGGTACACTGATGCTGATGGGTACCTTGAACACTCACTTAGCAGTGGAAGCCTGTACTGCAAGGGACCCACCCTCTAGAAGATAATACCAATTTGGGGGGGGAAGGGTCTTCCCTCTTATGTGTATTTCCTACTAGTTTGTAAAGACCAGGTGACCAGGAAGCTGTCACTGTTGAGTCCCCAGTGCCAGACCTCAATAAATATTTGTGGAAATGGAATACTACGCAGCCATAAAAAAGAACAAAATCATGAACTTTGCAGCAACCTGGATGGAACTAGAGTCTATAATACTGAGTGACCTCTCACAGAAACAAAAAACTGAGTATCACATTTTCTCACTCATATAGTAGACCTTGATCATCCAATGTATTACCACAAGAAAATGACTGACAGTGGTGGGAAACTATGCGGGGGGAGGAGTAGGGTGATGGGATTAATGGTGGTAAATATCTGTCTGGGGACGGGGAGACACTTCCTATCAACAAGGGTGCCTGAATGCGGCATATTTGTACACCTAATCCTTAACTGTACCCCACAATATCATAATAAAAAATATTGAATAAAAAAAAGTAATTAACACCCATAGTTTACCATCAATCATGAACAGAAAACAAAATTGAAATTTGGGGAAGCAATTTTACAAGAGATTCTACTTTACTGAAAATGAACTTTGGGATGTCACAAGTTGAGATTGAGAATAAGATGCGTGATTCAAGAAGGCATCATCCTGGCATAGACTGGTTGAACAAGTATTTTAGCCTTCCTAGGCTGCTATAACAAAACACCATAGACTGGATAGCTTAACCAACAGGCATTTATTTCTCACAGTTCTGGAGGGCAGGAGGCTCAACATCAAGGTACTGGCAGATTTAGTTCCTGGTAAAGGGATTCTTCTTGGCTTGCGATGGATGGCTGCTTTCTCACTGTATCCTCACACAGCAGGAAGAAAGGGAGCTCTGGGCTCTTCCTCTTCTTATGAGATCACTAATTCCATAATGGGGGAGCCAGCCTCATGAACTCATCTAAACCTAGCTACTTCCCAAAGATCCTATTTCTAAATACCATCACATTGGCACTTAGGGCTTTGATATATACATTTAGGGGGAACACAAACATTCAGTTCATAGCAAGTAGGATCAGGATGGAACACAAAGCAATGAGCCACGAAAATGCATACAAAGCCTGAAGAAGATTTTAGACTATACCAGAGAGAAATAAGTTCTCACCCATGGTTTGGTGAGAAGAACCTAGAAATAAACAGCAAGACCACCTTTTGTTCTTCAAGAAAGAACTATATAGTTATATTAAATTAACCTTTAAGTGTATATGGTTTTTATTGCAGAGTGAGTTTAGTTTTTCTCTACATTTTGTGTTGCCATTCCAAAGTCCCAGTTAACACTTCTAGTTACTATAATAAAACTGTATAGGATGTGTCTACTTCGTATGACCATTGCAATAAAAGTTCTGTATTATGACATTTTTAAAAATCCCACACATTGTGTTTCTGAGTAGCAGGTTGTTCAAAAAACACGGTTCAAAAGACAACAGTCGTGTAAAAATAGTTCAGCTTTCCTCCTTGAATTTCTCGCATCAGTGAAAAAAGATAGACATCAAAATATTTCCAAAAATATCAAAATTGTCTTTCCCTTCCTTTTTCCTGAAATACAATAGCTGCTACCTAACCTCTCATACCCAAAATATCCCCCCTGAAAATAAGTTTCTGCTACTAGGAGTGACTATCACACACAACTTTATTAAAAGGGCATTTCGGGAAGTTTAGAAGACCTGGGGTTGTTATGGCTTCTCCCCTTCCCAATTCATGAGAAAATGAAATTCCACCCCTCTTGCCTCCCTCCTAAGAATCTGCTGGAGACTTTTGTGCCTTATGGCATCCCGTATTGGAAGAGAGAAGGTAATATGTGTGAACACATGTCAATACCCTTGACTCTACCACATTCTAAAATTGACTCCCTTTCAGCATGCTGCAGCCTGGATTCAACATCATTACAGATTCCTTAGGAAAGGTTTAAACTTGGGTGAGTTCTGGGTTATTTGCCCTCAGAGGGATACTGACAAATTCTATGATGAGTTCTATAATCTTAAAATTTTCATTTGGGAAGTGTCCCTTTTAAATAAATGCAAAGGCAACTTTAAAAATTGAAAACTAAAAAGGTGATAGGTATGCAAGGGGTAATCCTATCAGTTTTGTCTATAAGGCCACGGGTGTGGTAGGATGAGTTTAGACTCGTTTTTTAAAAAACTGAGATCCTAGGTATAACGACACACCTACAAAGGCTAGCCCCTGAGCCCATACTCTGACCTCTAGGGAGCAGGAGAGCAGGAAGGTTAAGGGCATGGATCTGGAGTCTGTTGTGATCCAGCCACTCTATTGCCATTCTTCAGTAGATATAATGTTACTTTATCTCTCAGGCAAATATCTGTCCATAAAATGTGATTGTTACTTCACAGGCTTATTATGAGCTTTAAGTAAATAAAATGCATGCAAAGCCATTCAAAATAGTGCCAGATGGGTGTGATTATATGAGAAGTCTCTGTACTATCTTCACAGTTTTTCCTGTAAATCTAAAACAGTTCTAAAAGCTTATTGAAAGAAAAAAACTGCCAGGCAAATGTCAAGCAACCAATACACGTTACCTATTATCTATTATAATTGCATTATCTTCAATGAAAGCCTGCATTTTAGTTATCCCCATTCGACAGATGTGGAAAGTGAGGTCGGAAAGAAAAGATTACCCTCGGTCATACACAGATAGTGAAAACTGGGCCAGGATTCAACTATAGGGTAGAGGAAGGAAGGAAGGAAGGGAGGGAGGGAGGAAGGGAAGGAGGGAAGAAGAAAATCATTGTATTTCTTATAACATCCCTCTACCTCCTTTTCCCTGTGTAGTTTGATAGCTCTATGATCTTGGACAAATTACTTAAATTCTCTGAACTTTAGTTTTATGACCTATATAATAAGGAAAGCAGTGTCCTTTCCTACAATACAAGATTTATGGAAGGATTAAATGAGCTAATGTAGGTAAACATGCTTTGTGAACAATGCAGAGTTGGATAAATAAAGGAAAAATTAGTATCACAAATGTTCCCCGTTTTTTACACCCCATAAAAGTACATACCACAGTTAATTTAAACGTCAGCTTTCAGCACCTCAAGATTTGTCATTTATTTATTTAACACAGTTGCTGAACTCTTCTAGTGTTCCAAGGACAGTAGCAGGCACTGAGTAGGCATAGATGAACAAGAGACAGCCGTGTTTTGAAAAGTTGATGGTTCTCTGGGATAAATACAACATGGTGTGAAGTATAACATAGTGGGAGACCATCAGTACTCTTTAAGATAGTTCACTCTGCCCCTTAGGGTGTCATAAAGGCTTTAAAGAGAAAAAAGAGGCTTGGGTTGGGTTCTGAGGGATGAGTAGGAGTTTGTTCCTCCTTCTCTCCTATTAGTTAACCCAAGGTACTGCCCCGCTGTCAGCAGCTGAGAAGCAACCACAGGGTAGTTTAGGTAGGTAGACTGAGGACAGCATGAATCTAGGTGCCATCCAAATACTCAAAATTTATATCATCCAGAAATTATTCCCTCATCCACCCACACCCAAGAAGACTGTCTCTTCAAACCAAAGTGCCACTAATTGAAGACGATATATATTTTTTCCACTGACTCTGAGCAGCCTGCTTTCATTTTCTGATCACAGGATCTTAAGGGTAAAATCTGTTTCCCCTTTGGAGAGTTCTGCAAACACACAGAGTTCTTCCTATAAAGATGAGGTTGCTTATGCTCCCATTCAGTGTAATAAATGTTAGATAAACACCTGAGTGTTGCATTCCCATTGCTGGTGTTTTTGTGAACTGCAGTCACCTGGTTGCCAACCTCCCTGCCACAGAAGCCTGGCATGTCACTTGGCTGCACTGATTTGCAAAGGAAATGGCAGAAATACAACCAAGAGGATGAATGCATGAAACTGTATGACATGGTTTGGGTAGAAAAATATGCACCCCACCAATCTGAACTTTGTACTTCATCAAATGCAATTTTTTTTAGTTGGTAAATGTACAAATAAGTGGCTGCTGGTGAGACAATGGCATTGAGCAGCTGAAAGAACACAGGCTCAGAAATGAAACAGACCTGAATTCAAATTCCCACTGCTTCACTTTCAAGCTGTGAAGTCACCAAACTCAGAGTTTCTATTTTTCCCTTGGAAACCGAAATAAAATGAATGTGTTGGCTTTTTTGGTTGTCAAGGGCCTCTCAAATTTGAATAATTCAAGATTGTGTTAATTATGGTAATCATTTAAGTAGTAAACATTTAACAATCATTCCAGTGCTTTCTGGGTCTTCACTAAATTTAAGGCCCCTTGCTAAAAGCTGGGGCAAACAGAATGAAGAGAAAGACTTTGCTCCTGTCCTCAAATAGATGACGATCAAACAGGAGCCTTTAATTGAGGGAATAAGAACACAAAGGCTAACAGAGGACAAGTGGGCTGGCAGTAAGTGCCAGGAGGCAGGACAGAGAAGGAAGGGGAAGACACACCTTGAAAAAGGAGCAGAAGTAAAATGACCAGAAGGAAGAGAGAAAGAACATTGCAGGCAGGTGGGGGGACAGCTGAGCAATAATTCTAGCTCAAATGTGTATGCAGGTGGTCTGTGTATCAGAAAATCAAGACACATGGTGTGACATATTTTTGTGCCATTTCTGGAAACAAGAAGTAGTCCACAACATATCAGTTGGTTTCCTATGACTTCCTGATCAACAATCCAATGGCTACTACTTCAGTCTCTTTGCCCTTTGACTTCTCGGAGGCACTTGAACGCTCCTAAGAAACTTCTTCTTTGAAACTCAGATTTCTTGTTCTACCAAGAGTCATATGGCCTCCTGAGTCTCCAGCCTCTCCATCTCAGTCTCCTCTACTCCCTCCCCTTCCTTTGACTAAACCCTGACTGTGGTGCTTCCGTGGGGTCTGTTCTTGTCTCTGTTTTCTCCTTCTACCATCTTTCCCTGGAAAGTTAATCCACTCTCAGCACCTCAACTACTGTCTCAAGGTCAATGACTCCTAAATAAATACATATATCACGGACTGGATCCCTCCTGAGCCTCAAATCCCTATGGATATGACATTGCGACCTGGGCATCCCAGATGCTCCTCACACTTAGTATGTCCAAAACTAAATTCATGTCCTCTCTTCCCCAGCCCACTTCCCTTCCTGTGTTCCTTTTCTTAGTATGACTGAAAAGCGGAGCAGGAAAAGCAGAGAGAAGGAAAGAAACAAGCATTGACCAAGTTCTATAGAGCTCTCACATGTCCTTTCCTCTTCATTCAAACTACCAACACTTTATGGTCACACTCCCTTTTTTATTCTGTCTGTCCTAGCCTCTGGCCTATACTCTTGGTTTCACTCTTGACTTGCCCCAATTCATCTTCCACACATGGCCACAAAGGTTTGGTGCACACTGTAAATTGAGCATATCACTCTTCTGCCTAAATCCCTTCCTGGTCTCTCAGGATCTTAATATAAATATTCTTAGCTTCACGGCTCTTCTTCCCAGACTTCTTTCTTGCCACCCTACAACCACACATATCCCCTTCCACCTACAACCATTTTTTTCCCCTAAAATCAAAAAGAACTTCTTTAAAAGCCTCAAGCACATTCTGATCTGATCTTAGATTTTGCTCATGTCACAGTTGTTCTGTTCAAAATTCCTGTCTTAACCCCCTTCACCCGGCCAGCATGTACTGGTCTAGAGGGCTCAGCCTAGGTGTTCCCTTCTCTAGAAAGTCTTCCCACCCTCCAGCTTGCATTAGACTGCCCTCCTTTGTGCTCTCAGAGACAGGGTGTACCTCACAATCCTATGCCCATCACATTCTCTTACAATTCTTTGTCCTCATGCCTGCCTGCCCCTCTACACACCATGCTCAGGGTCACTAGAAACTCTGGTATGTTTCATTAACCCCTAGTAGCATACCTGGTGACCATAGGTAAGTGCTCTATAAGTATTACTTATCTTTAGAGCAACACTCACAAATGGTGGCATTTCTGGAATATCTCATATTGATTAAAGACTACAGGACAGAAGACTTAAAATTAAGACAGTCTCAGAAAGTCCAGGTATATGGCTATTGTAACACAACACCTGCCTTTTGGCATGTGATTTATTTGGAACAAGAGGATTTCTGAGGCTCAAAGCAATGTCCCTCTTCTCAGAGAACTCACCACCTTATCTGAGAGATATTTTTTAAACAATACAGAGTGAAATGACCTGAGAACCCAAGTGGCTGTTGTTGTCTTCTCTTTCTGCACAGCTCACGAGTGGGGCTCATTCAGAAAAATCTGTCTTCCTGTGCCATGAGTGCTGCGCTCTTGGGACTGTGCCCAGACATGGAAAAAGCAACAAGACTTGGCTATGCAACCAGGGATAAGATCCCAAAGTCTCCACCTAGGACTTCTGATTCCTGACTAGACAGCTCTCTCTCACCAAGAATCCACTCAACCATATCCTTGTAGTAGTTTATCTTTCTAACAAGTCCTTGTGACTCATGTCGGTTCTCAGTCTTCATTCCTTAATTCTGCAAATAGTCCCTCTGCCTCCACACCCTCACCAGTGTTTCCCCCATGCTCTGAATCCACACGAACATGAAAATACAAAGCACAGTCTCCTCCCATTGCCTCCAAGGCGTGCCATCCAAGAGCATACCCTGATAAGGAAAATACCCCAAAGCTTTAGTCTTTTACTAGTTTTTTTTTTTTTAATTTGTTTGTTTTTGCTTCCAGCACTCAAGAGGCCCCCAAATACACAGTTTGTCTCTAGTCTGTCATTAGCCCCTAGTAGCACACCTGGAGACTGTAGGTAAATGCTCTAAAAATACTACTTATTTCTAGACCAGCACTCACATGGTGGTCCACGTCTCACCTTCTTCAGCCTTATTCCTTCATTTGTCTATTTTATCTGACCTTTGAACATATCTTCAATGTTTGCAGATTGACAAAACTTTTCACTGGATGTGCAAGAGGACCCCCTAGCAGATAAGAGGTTTGCAGCTGACTTTCCTTTCCTCTTCTTCTCGCCATACCTGAGAATCTCCACCTCTTTGAGCCCCATTCTCTACACATGTAAACTGCTGATAATCATCAAATATCTGTGTAGCAAATGAAAAAGTGCAAACTTGGAAACTGCAATTTTTAAATATACAGATAAGAGAACTTGTAGACAAAGCCCTTTTAAGAAGCAAGTCAACTGGGAATTGCCTTGTTACTATAAGGAGCACCTTACATAGTAAACCATCACTGGCTGAATAATATACCAGACAGAAAAATTTAGATCATCAGAGCACCTCTCAGGAAAAGTACAACTTATGGTTAGGGCCTTTCATAGCCTGTTTGGAAGAGGAGGAATAAGATCCTTCAAGGGACATGCCAGAATGACTACAAATGGTCACTATTACCATCTTTTTAAATCTATGTTAGGGGTGAAGAGTGACTGCAGCATGCTATGTTATCTGGGTTCTTGTAAGGTACTATGGCATAATACACTGTCTTATTGGATTTATGAACTTGGGTTATGTTGTTCTAAAAGGTCCAGATGAGAGGGGGTTGGTTCACATATTACATACTCTTTGGAGTGGATCACTGGGCAGAGCAAGGCCAATAATGATACTGTATACAATTTCCTTTTGTCATGCTAACTTAAGGACCTCCCAGAAGTATGCTGTTTCCCATCCAGTCTCTCTAAGAGAGAAGAGCACAGGTGATGTGCTGGGACTGAATGTATTCTCCCTCCCCATCACCCACAGCTTTAACCAGTTTCTTCTAAAACACTTCACAACACCTGTATAAAGCTTGGATAATTGTTTGTTTGAATTCAATAAGTGCTTCACACACGTTAATGGGATTTTTCCAACAGTCTAGGGCCTATCATGAAATCTGATTTCTTCTTTTCTCCACCTTCCCCCCAGCCCCTTTGTAAGCAGCTTGTGAAATGCTTGCCACATCCCTGTATTTGCATGGGCCTTCAATTATAGCTTGAGCATGCTCATGCTCCTGGGATCTCCAACAGGTGTGTAATTGTATTATGCTGTTCACTGCCCTCTAAAGAATTCCCCAAGTTTTTTTTTGTTTTTGTTTTTGTTTTGAGTTGAAGTCTCACTCTGTCGCCCAGGCTGGAGAGCAGCGGCACACTTGCAGCCGCCGCAGTGTCAACCTGCTGGGCTCTGGCGATCCTTCCACCTCAGCCTTTCAAGTAGCCAGAACTACAGGTGTGTGCTACCATGCCTGGCTAATTTATTTATTTATTTATTGTAAAGACAAGATCTCGCCAATTTGCCTGGGCTGGTCTCGAACTCACGGGCTCAGCAATCCACTTGTCTTGGCCTCCCAAAGTGCTGGGATTACAGGCTGAGCCACCGAGCCCGGCCTCCCCTAGTTTTTTATGCAAACTCTATATGCCACAACTAACTACTCTGTTTCTGACAAAATTTAAGCCCTAAAATGGTCTAGAGAATTGTATCAACATAGGCTACATCCCTAGAAGCAATGACATTCAGTATGTTGTAGCTGATTTTTTCATTCTAAACTTCCATATCAAAATTCTCTCTTTCTTCCTATCTCCATAAACCAAGGAGAACCCTGTATAGTTTTAAGGAAGAGGAATGAGAAGGTTGTTGGTGATGCTGTATGTGTTGGATCCACTAATTTTAATTATATAACAGGTTGACTTAGCATTCTTGATTGCATTCTTCTGCCTCTTTGGACACTGACTTTATGAGCAATATGAGGTCTCACCCATATACTCTGCCATAATCTTAAATTCCAACCCAATTTATGATTCATCACCCCAAATGGGAGAATGAACAATGACATCTGCTGCAACATTGAGTAATTTCTCCTCATGACTCAGCCCCCAAGTGGTCATAAATATGTCTCTGGCATTAAGAACCAATCAAATGTGGTTGCACTAAGTTGTCTTGTGTGAATGCAGTAAATTTTTATTTGAAACTAACGATAATCATAGCCTGAGAGATGGGTCACACTTCCATGTTATCAAAGAGTCGATCTATAGAAGTCGCCACCCCAATTTCTGTGAACACTTTTCACTGAGGACCACAGTATTATACAATCAACTGGAATAATTGCATTGAACTGAATCCCTCAGCTCCTCAATTGAAAAATACAGCTAAATTTTATTTGAACTTACTCCTACTTCATTCTTTCACTGTACATTTCACAAGTTTGTATTGAGTTAATATAGTTTACTGAGGAAAAACTTACAAATGTTCATTTGGAGATTAAGTTCCAGTTCTATAATTATTCAAGTTTGGGCAATAACTTAATTTACTTGGATGCATTTTATCATTTATAAAGTGACCAGTTACACCTCACAGGGTAGTTATGAATCTCAAATAAGATAAATAGATTTGAAAACACCTCCACTAAATTATTAAGTAATTTCTATTTCCATATTGTTATCATGAAAGTCTCAAGTCACTGGCAGCTTAACCATTGCCAATAACCAGACAGAGATTATGTCTTTTATTTCTGAGAATTACCCCCACATCTACCATAATGACCCATATAATAAAATTGCTCAAATGAGTCTTTTGAGTTGAATTGCTGCTCTAAAAATTTGATATTAAATCTAATCATACTTATTATAGTAGATTATATAGAAAGTTCTGCTTCTTGTTCTTTTAACTGATATTATTCATCAATATAAAAATCTTACATTTATTTATTGATGGGTTTTTTCTGATGTACATTCTTCAGGTCTGAGAATAAGTAATTGATCTGATACATGAAGGCTAACATCACATAAAAAGACTTGGATAAAATGATATCAGATATAATGTGTTCAGGTTTCTTTTAATGTTCATAGTTATCTCTGTGCCCTGCCAGTCTGGATTTTACGCTCACATTATTGTTTCCCTTCCCTACAAACCAGAGAATGTTAGTGCAAATGGAACAGGGTCCAGGAGTAGCTGTTGGAACAGATAATACCTTTATCATAAATGATCCATGATGATAATAGAGGATGTCAAAAAGAAAAATAATCAGAAGTAGAGGAACACTAGGACCATTATTAAGAAGTAGCTGAAGTGAGAAAAGTATAACCCACTAGAAAAGAAAATGGTTTTAAAAGATCTATCAAAAGGAATACACTAAATGCCTTCGTTCAATCTTTTCTCCCTTTGGCTTCCAGGCACTGCAATCTCTTGATCTTCCTCCATCCTCTGGTCACACTTTCGAATTCTCTTTGCTAGTTTCTTTTCTTCTCCTAGATTTCCAGCCATGAGAATGTCCCAAGAGCCCATTGTTTGTCCCTCTACTTCTCTATATTTACATAGCCACTTAAAAACATGTCTTTTGGCTTTAAAACTAATCTACTGAAATCTCTCAAATTTTTAGCCCAGACCATTCTTCTAAATTGCAGATTTATATACCCAACTGCCTATTCAACCTCTGTACTTGGATGTTCAATCACCATCTCAAATTTTGCATGCTTCAGATGGATTTTTTAATCTATTTAATCTATTCCACCCTCCCCCCGAAACATACTCTGTATATAATTCTTCCTATCTCAGTTAATGGCAGTTTCATTCTTTCAATTGTTACGACTATGATTTCATCTCCTAATATTTTCCCTCTCAGTTATACGTGTTCACTGGTGTTCTTGCTATTCCTTGAATTTAGCAAACACGTGCCCACCCTCCCTAGGGCTTCTGCTCTAGCTGTTCTCTAGCTCTAGCCTACAGATATCCCCCAGATGCCACATAGCCAGTCCCTCATTTCCTTCCAGTCTTTACTCAAATAGTACCTTTTTAACGAGCCCTCCCATGACCACCCAATTTATAGGTGCCAACTCACCACATTCTCAATCTGGTTACCTAGCTTTATTTTTTGAATAGCAATTAACATGTTCTAACACAATATGCAACTTTTTTATTATAATCATTTTTCATTTTCTGTCTTCCTTAATAAGAATTTAATTCCATAAAGACAAGAATTTTGTCTGTGCCATTGACTAGGATAATTCAAATTTTAAAAACACTTTCTGGTATGTTGTAAGGATTCAAGTTGCATTTGTCAAATTAATGAATAAATATTTCACCTACTTTATGCTGGGCATTCTGATAGACCTTGGGGTATGGCATGACCATCAGACATGGCCACTACTTTCCTGAAGCTTACAGTATAGTAAGGACCAATCTGATCAACTCAGATTGACACATGGTGTTTACATAAACTGGAAAATGGGTATAAACTGACTTTAATGAGATGAAATGTGAAAGCATACATCAGAGAAAGGGTCTTAAAAGTCCAGCCTTTCAGAACAACCCAAGGAAGCCCTGAAATAATTTTTCAGTGAGATGTAGAGAAGGCAGAAAAAACTGTCCTCTCCTCCCCTCAAAAAAAAAAAATGAATTAAATTTTCCACTCCAACCACTCCATAATATTGACAAGTGTTCTGCAATGTGTGGGTTGTGTACAGAATCAGGAACCCCTGGATTCTTGTCAAAAAGAGGAGAATTTAGCTTAGATGAAGCATAGAGTGTTTTCTACAAGTGTTTCCCATTTTTGGCATGTACTTTGGGAGAAATAGGTATTCAGTACAGTAACGTGCTGCAGAGCTCAAGTGAGAACCATGTAGTCTTGAGCCAAGAGGGCTTCAGGGGCCAGAGGTTGTAGGAAGACCTAGGAAGTTAGAAGGCTCAACATCAAAGCCAACACAGCCCATAATCTTCTCACTGGTTCAGGAGCAGAATCAGGGGTTGTTGATGAGCTGATGGGTTTTGCAGACTGAGATGACTTACAAATCTCCAACACATGTAAGACATCTCATTTATTGTTGGATGTATATACTATAATAGCAATTTCAGTAAATTGCAAGTCTTAATGCAAGTTTTGGAAGGAATGCTGGTCTCCTCTCTCAGATATTCCCAGGAGACCCATGAAAGAAGGCTCTGCTAACTGGGATGAAGCAAATTATCTGGAATAAGTTACTTAAATATACTGACTAAAGTGTTACACAATCCCAAATACATGACAGCATCACAGTCCCACTGCAAGGATAACGTGAGTTTTTTGTTTTGTTTTGTTTTGTTTTGAGTTGGAGTCTCTGTCCCCCAGGCCAGAGTGCAGTGGCACGTTCACAGCCACCCCAGCGTCAACCTGCTGGGCTCTAGCGATCCTTCTGCCTCAACCTTCCAAGTAGCCGGAACTACAGTTATGCGCTACCACGCCGGCTAATTTTTGATTTACTGTAGAGAGGAGGGTTCGCCAAGTTGCCCAGGCTAGTCTCGAACCCGTGGGCTCAGGCAATCTACTCGCCTACACCTCCCAAAGTACTGGGATTACAGA
Organism: Tarsius wallacei; assembly: GCA_963574415.1. Lineage (NCBI taxonomy): Eukaryota > Metazoa > Chordata > Mammalia > Primates > Tarsiidae > Tarsius > Tarsius wallacei. Next base: position 14,813 of record CAUYQG010098279.1, read on the forward strand.
CTGAGCCACTGAGTCTGGCCAATATCGTGAGTTTTGAAAATCCCAAGAGATGCAGGAAAACGGCCTCTTCTTTGTGCACTCTATCTGCAGAAAAGGAACCATAGCTGCAAGAGGCCATCTAAGAGACTTCCTTAGTTATGGTCAGGGAAGAAAGCAAAATTGTGCAGAATGGGTGCATTATTTCTACTTGAGACAAGGGATGTAGTGCTATATGGCCAAGGGGAAAAGGAACTCTTCAATCCTATTTTCTTTCCAATGTTTTTGTCATAAAAAGCAATTTTCCACCCATAAAGATTAATACTGATGACATATTTTAAGTGACAATATAGTATTACAATATAGATCATAATATTTTATTTTGAAATATAAACATATGAATATGTATTTGCATGTGCATGTATGTGAATACTTGAGAGTGAGCACATATAGTTGTGTATGGGTTCAGTGGTAGAAGAAAAGCTAGAAAGACATAAACCCAAATGCTAAAAGTAATCGTCACTAGATATTGAGAACATGAGTGATTTTCGTCCTGCTTTTATATCTTTCACAATTTGCTACAACATGTATTACTTTCCTAATCAGAAACCACATATAACAAATATATTAATAGGGAAAGGTTATTGCCAAAGAAAGATGAGAATAGACAGAGGAAATGACTGCAGCGAATGAATTGAGGTTTCCTGTGCCGCACATCAAGACCCCAGAGTACTAAAAGAACTTGCAGATGTGGTCACAGAACCAGTCTCAGTGATCCTAGAGGAATCATAGAAAGCAGGCATGGTTCCAGAAGATTGCAAACTTACAAATGTTATCCAGATTTTCAAAAGAGGGGGACTGGTGAATTTCAAAGATTGGATCCTGAGGCACATAATATCAACCCCTGTGTGATTTCCAAAATGGATGATTAAACAGATGGCTCTGAGCTCTTAGCAAAGGAAATAGTGGGCTCACTAAAAACACATCATGCCAAACTAACCACATTTCTTTTTTTGATTGGACTAAGAAATTCACAGGAGAGAGGGGCTGTTGTTTCAACAAGGCACCCGATAGTCTTTGCTGACATCTGTTAACACTAGAGCTTTCTTCACTGGTGGAATTAGGCAAATGAGGAGAGACAAGAGCTGACACACCCTCCAAGACAGAAGAGGCACTTGTGAGATTGATCACATGGTTGAAATGGGAAGGAAGGGGAGAGGCAGATCATGGTGCAGTTCTCCCTGCAAGAACATCCTTCCCAAGAAGCTTACAAAGCTGGTTCATCACTCAAATTTCATCTTTTTCAGGAGGGCTCCCTTGACCACCTAAACTGAAGTCACCCCTCTCCTACCCCTCACTGATTACTCTGTCAATTCGTTTTTCCTTCAGAGTACTTCTCCCTCTCTGAAATTATCCTGGTTCATCTATTCACTTGTTTGTTGTCTGTCTCTTTTCAGTAGGATGTAAGTCCTGGAATGAGCTGAGACAATGTTTATTTTTGTTTGTTTTTTTGTTTTTGTGAGTTGGCCCACTCTGTCGCCAAGGCTGGAGTGCAGTGGCACGCTCACGGCCACCACAGCCTCAGCCTGCTGGGCTCAGGCGATCTTTCCACCCCAGCCTTCCAAGTAGCTGGAACTACAGGCACACGCCACCATGTCCGGCTAATTTTTTGGTTTATTGTAGAGATGAGGTCTCGCCAAGTTGCCCAGGCTGGTCTCGAACCTGTGGGCTCAGGCAATCCTCTCACCTCAGTCTCCCAAAGTGCTGGGATTATAGACGTGAGCCACCATGCCTGAAAATTTTGTTTAATGCTGAATGCCCAAGGCTCAGGCACATCAACAAATATGTGCTCAGTGGATGAAATCTGCTCTTATTCTGCATTCCATATCTTGATAATATCCACAAAACTGCCTACTTCGGGGACCTGCTCTCTTTTCCTTCATCTGTGAACGTCAAAACCTCAGTGACCTCCCTGCCTACAGCATCACTACATTAAATCTCTTCTCCTCACCACCACCGCTGTTCTCTCCGATGCAAAGGAAAGATGTTTGATCAAATTATGAAATACCTAAGTCATCTCCCATCATTAAGGACAACCACCGGGTCATGAGGCAGATAAGCAGCAGGGACACTAGCAAATGGCATGCTGATTATTACTAATGAGGTCCCTGGCCTCAGCGGGTAGTGGGGAGCACCTTACTCTGGGGAGCCAGGTTGGTTACATGTGATCAGCATGGCCCAGTGCAGAACAGGCTTTCAACATCTCAGCAGCCAAACATGCCCCTCCTTCTCCATGAAGAAGAACCAGTTAGCAAGTTGCATGAGGAGCAAAGCACTTCCCTCCATATTTTCTAGAGAAGGGAGTAGAAGTTCTATCCCCAAGGACCAAGACAGCAATGCAGGAGAGGAGACAAATATCCCCAGCAGCCTAGAATTCTGCTATATCCTATTGATTCAAGTTCTCCAGGGCTTAAGCTCAACCTTCATACTGTGCCCATTACTTTAGTTTTATAGTATTTTATGCCAGGAAAGAAGCAACCTGGCACAGTTGTTTAGATTCTGGAGTCAGACTGCCTGGCTTCAAGTCACAGCTTTATCACTCATTATCTGTGTTACTTTGGGCAAGGCAGTTAATCACTCTGTGCCTCTGTTTCTCCAATTTTAAAATGGGCATAGGCATAACATCTACCTCATAGGGGTTTTTTTGCAAAGATTACATGAGTTAATAAATATAAATTGTTTAGATTCATGGCACGAAATAAAGTTTTTGCCATCATTATAAATCTGCAAACAACTAAAATTCAGGATTAAGCACCTGCATGTTTATTAACCATTGAGATCAGTATTCAACTCCAGTCCCTTCATGGAAAGAAGAACAAGGATGGGCAAGTACCATGCCAAAGGAGAAGAAAGAACACTAGTAAGAGATCTAGATTCAAATTCCATTTCTGATACATCAGAGACTTTGATCATGTTATTACTGCTATTCAAAATTACACATAGTCATTTCTCAAATTTTAAAGAATTGGGTAATAGCAATTGTTTGATTTTCTCATGGGATTATTGTGTATATAGTAGAATATGCACAAGATGGATACTTTATAAAGAAAAATTACTATTATTCAGACATGGAGTGTTCTCACTGCCATCAACACTTACTAAATAAACTAACAACCAACAAAGAAATAAACACATCACATTAAATGCACAGAAGGTGAGAATATAGCAACTTCACTTGTCCTTCTGGTTATGTAATCTCAAGGAAAATCTCTTTGACCTTCAGTTTCTCATCTGTAAAATAAAGTGAAAAATCACTAATGTCCCTTCTGATTTTCATCTTGTTGAAGAATTGCAAATCAGGAGCTTTTGGGATATGGGTTTTGTATATGACAGAGAATCACATAGAAAGTATTCTTCTTAAAAATGTAGTTAATGATAAACACGTTAGTACATGATTAGTGGTTTCTACTATTGATATACCTAAAAAATACCCTCACCAAACACAGAAATATTAAGTTATTACCAACTAGAAACAATGTAATTCAAAGTTAAGAAGGTTATTTTTTAGGATGCTGTAGAGAGATTTTGAAAATTTATTTGTCAAACAAAATAATCAGGAGTATAATTTTTATAATGCCAAACGACTACTGATGTATAATTTATTCATCAAATATTTTTGAGTGATTACAATTTTCTACATTCTGTGTAAAAAAAAAAAAAAATAAGACTGGAAGTATCCTGGTGTTAAGATACTTACATTCCAATAGAGGAGACTGCCAGCAAATTAGAGAACAGATAAATAAATAAGATTATTACAAATAAGTGCTAGGAAATTGATAAATGGACATGTATACTAAATTTCTAGATGTAGATGTGCCATCTTAGAAGGGTAGTCAGGAAAGAGGTGTCTTTAGAAGGGTAACATTAAACTAAAATCCAAAAGATAAAAATTTCATCTTGTTAAGAGATGGGGGTAAATATGACAGGCAGGAAAATAGCAAGGGCTAAGAGTCTAAGATATGAAAGAGCTTAGAAAGTCTGGGCAATTTGAAAAAGAACCATGTAACTAAAGCAATAGGAGTAGAGTGGAAAGAAGTAAGAGTTGAGATGGAGAGGTCAGATTGGACAGCACAGAATGTGGTGGGCCATGAATAAAGCATAGATATTATTCTAGGAACAATGAGGAATTCAGCCTACATAGAGGAAATGCCATCAGTCAACCCCTCAAAGGATGAATTCACATAGTCTGTCGTGATTCACTCAGTACTCCCATTAACCACTCCTGGGGCTCTTTTTGGTTCTACAGTTTGCCATTCATCTTCTAGGGGAATGTATAGTCTTTTGGATTATTCTGAAATACACCACTTATCCAAAAAGTCATTTTCTAATTTGGGTGACTACTCTTGGACCAGAAAGGCATTCAACTCATCCTAGATGGTCTTAAGACTAAATAATCTCAGCAGAGTTCAAATGCATCTACAAATGCACAAAGGTGATCAGGAACAGACATAAGACAAATGAATGAAAGTTACAGAAGGGCAGATTGAAAGTCAAAACAAAAAAGAAATTCATAACAGTGAAGAGTTTTTACCAGATTACAATAGACAAGGTTCAACAAATTTTTTCTGTAAGTTTCAGATTGTACATATCTTAGTCTTTGCAGGCCATATGATCTCTGTGGCAACTATTGAACTCTGCCAACATAGTTTGAAAGCAGTCATAGACAATCTGTAAACAAATGAGCATGGCTGCATTCCAATAAAACTTTATTTATTAAAAATAGGACATGCAGTGGGATGGATTTTGCCCATGGGTCATAGTGTGCTGATCCATGGAATAAGCCAGAGAAGGCCAAATGGCAGCTCACAAATGTCATGTAGCACCCAGACATGTTTTATTTGGCCACAACTGTGTTTTAAAGTTATATATATATATATGACAGTTATATATATGACAGTTATATATATGAGACAGAGTATTCCACTAAAAATCCAGATTCCTAGCTTTCTCTTGAGAAAGGGGAAGATTGGTAACCTACATTCCTGTGTGTCAGCACATGTCAACAATTATCTAGAGTTGAGTAGTGGCTGCCCACTTTGAAGGTAGTGTGAGCTCTTCAGGTCACCACAGACCCCACCATGGGCCTGTTGCCTTCCTGACTTAGGGGTTTAATATCAATTGCCATCTAGGATCATGCTCCCCCATTTTTTCCCTTATGGTAGAGAATTATTTCTCTGAACCTGCATCTATATCAAGTGTAGGAAAGTAAAAGACAGATTGAAAAAGCCACATTTCAAGAAAAACAAGGCATATGGGTTTAATATGCATATAAAGGATGCTGTGTTGAAAGAATCAATGTTTCCATTTTTCAATTTGTATTTTTTCTATATTCGATTTAAAATACTTACACATTTGCATAGATATATCATATTACATTTTTATGCCATAGTTTAGTAATAAAAATTGAATCCATTTCTGCATTTGATTTTTCTTATTTCAGGCCTGTTTTATTCATCTATGTTACCTGATCAACTTCTGTAGGTATTTGAGTGTGTACCTTTAAAAGAATAGATCAATATATAGTTAGTGAGCCCCCTACCCTGGGAAATTGAAATCTGGTGAATGACTACATTGGATATACTGGTGTTGTGGATTCTATTTGGGGCTAGATGCTGTGTTTAGTAATTTCCAATGCCTGTGATTCTAGAAACTCGGAAGTCCCTGGATTCCAACCATGGTGGGAAAGATCAATATGTATTGCAGTTCTTCTCAGCATTTGACCAAACAATCAGTTGGCCAAATAGGAGACCATCCATTTCATAAGTAAAGGCACAGGTAGCAGTTTCACAAACAGAGCTCAAAGTGAAAAAGATTTGGAAAATCTTTATATAATTGAGGAAGAAAGCAAAAAGCAACAATTTAGGCACAGGGCAGATGATGACTACAGAGCAAGCTGAGAAAATTCCTTGTTCCTACATGCAGCAAGTCCTTCTTTCTTCCTCTTTTAAGAGTGATCAGGTAATACATGCTTCCTTCCCCCATTTGAGTTCCGGACCATGGAGAGGGGTTGTGTCCCATTTCATTTGCTTGGCTACACAGCATTATTCTGTTTACTTCTCAGTCTTTCTTTTAATTTTGTGCTGAATTAACCCCTTCAAAAAGGGGGTGGCAAAAATGATAAGTAAAAAGAAAGTTCAAGCACACACATAAACCCTGTTCTAACACTTTTCAATGTAAAGAACATTCCAGTAAGTATAAAATGTTTAACACTGACAGTGATGAAAGAAGATTTATACAACCCAAATAGAGCCATTATAACTATGTAAACACATTTTTTCATGGAGATGATTGGAAATAAATATGCAAAATGAAAGTTATTGTATATTAAAATATTATGGAAGTTTGATATTGCTTTTAAATTCCCTGTGCTGTTACATTGTTTTACAATAATAACAAATAAAAGTATAAGATGGCACAAAAAACATTATAAGGAAAAGTCATTTGTCAATAAAAATAAGTGAACTCTATTGTGAATCTCTAATAATTTTGATGCCTTCTGATTATTTTTAAAAACAAACTGAACAAACCTTTTTAGGCAGTTAGAACATTAAGGCAATGGATTAACTGCTGTAGCAGTTAAGAACATGTGATAAGGAAGCCTTGGGAGAGGCCTGTTCCTTAGCAAGATTTTGTGCTCTAGTATATGCTACATGCTGAAGGAATTCATTTCGCCTTTTCCTTGTCTAAGGATGCCACTTAAAATAACTAAACTGCATGTAATTAAAGTGAACATCCTCCAGATGACTTTTATAGGACTAGAAAGTCTAATGTTTCATAAGCAATAAAAAAAAACTGAAGAGATGGCAATTGAATTTTGTCTTCCCCTGTCATAGCTTAAGTTATAAGTTGCCCTCTTATCACTCATAAAAGCATGCATGGCCTATTCAGACAAAATATAATTTACCATGAAAATTTTACTTCTGGTCCATGTTCATTAAATCTTTGAGATTTAGAATCACAGAACTTTTACAAATGAAAAGAAAATAAAAATTATCTAGACCAACTTACTCTTTTAACAGGTAAGAAATAAAGCCTCGACTAATAGATTTGGAAAAGGTCGTGGATCTACTTAGCACCAGAGTCAGGAATTTGGCCCTGTGTCCTTTTATACAATTTCTGATGGAGTTTAGATATGTCATAACTGCTTTATAATGACAATGATTACTCAAAACCACAGCAATGACTGGGCTCGGTGGCTCAGTCTGTAATCCCAGTACTTTGAGGGGCTGAGGCAAGCAGATTAACAGAGTCCACGCGTTCGAGACCAGACGAGTTATCTTGGCAAGACCTCATCTCTGCAACAAATAAAAAAAAATTAGCTGGATGTGATAGTGCATGCCTGTTGTACCAGCTACTTGGAAGGCTGAGGCAGAAGGATCGCCAGAACCCAGCAGGTAGATGCTGGGGTGGCCATGAGTGTGCCACTGCATTCCAGCCTGGGCAACAGAATGAGACTCCAACTCAAAAAAAAAAACCCCAAAAAACAAAAAACCACAGCAGCTAGAATGGAGCATCTGCTTTTATCAAACATAGAAGTGTTGCATTATTTTGTTTAGTGTTGTTTAGATAAAATAGCAACAACTATATTGATATATTAATCATCATCATTTTTTTTTGCATAATACGTTAACTCCAGAGGACATGATCAAGTTCTGTGGTATTTTCCACACAGTTGAGGCCTCTCTTACAATGAAGACAAAATACTTGAAGAGGGCCTTTGCCTATGCCAAGTGAGCATTTTCCTCCACACCCTACAAAATCCAGAGCACCTAATGTGAATGACACAAATGATACATTCATTGCATTATGGAAACTTTAATCAGGGGAAAAAATTTAACTTAAGTGACCATGCACACCTGGAAACTAATTTCTCATGCACAATTTTTTATTTGGAAATCCATCAGTTGACTGTCCTCAGTGAATTTCTTGAGGCACCCATGTCATGATTTCCCAAATAAACCATGGGATAGACCACAGAAACCTCAGAATTTACACAATGAATTTCTTCGGCCCTATACTCTTCACCCCCCCTTCCTTGTTATTTACCACATTTTACACATGTATTTTATTTCATGCTTTTATTAATCCAAGTCTTCCCTACCCCCATTTCAGCCGTAACAAAAGACGCTGTATCAAATCAATGAACTCAGAGCTGAGAAACGGGGGCCAGCCCTACGTACACTTTCAATCCACCAGGCCTGGGCTGCCTGGGTGTAACATGAAGTCCTATAACATTTTCTAGACCAGCCTGAAAGTACAGATGGGAACTGCTTTGTCTCCCAAGTCAATGCTTAAGATAAAAAGGCGGGTGCTGTTTACACTGGGGAAGAAAGGGTGACAGACAGTAATCCTTCACCAAGGATTACTGGTAGAAAAGTGAAGTTGAAGTCCTGTTTTCACTTTAAATTTACAGAATTAAGACAAAGAAGAGAGGAAAGGGGGAGGGTGATTCTGGGTATGTAGGAGTGAGCAGACCATGTATAGTTTAATGTGTTTGTTGCCTGGGCTCAGTTACACACACCTCACCATGGCTAAACTAAAAGGCCTGTGTTCGGCTGACAGATTGGCAGCAACTTGGAAATCATGAGGGTCAATCCCACTCTGAAAGTTAGTTGTCATGGCCCATTAAACTCTTATTCCAGCAGCAGTGTGAGTGACTTTCAGCGAAGACACTGGCAACCTGGGACAGCAGGATGTTCTTGGTGTCTCACAGTAGATGGTGGTTGAAATATTAAACCAAGTAACCAAGTAGGAGAAAGGGAAAGAAGCACTTGGGAATCCTCAAGTCTGTTTCAGAGTAGTAACTCGGATTTCCCCGATGGACATGCATGTGCCAAACTTGCATCTTCAGTGCCCCCAAATTTCTGTTCCATTGAGACTGCAATTGGTGATGAGTCAGGCCATGAGGCCTTGAGCCTCTGCTGCCCACTCATTCTTCCCAGAGTTGAGGATTCCACTTCTGTGGAATAAGATTGTTAGTATTGTTTAACTCTTATTGTCAGATGGTCCTGGCCATTTGAGTCGAATACAATGAGCTTGTGATAATATTTTTATTCCACACAGAGTACAGAAGTCAGAGATATATTCTAACCCAAAGGGACACTGTGACCAGCACATTGTATATTTCTGGGGGACCTATATGGAGCAGTCAATATCAAGATTTCTAGGCATCTCAACCATCTCAATATGATTCAGTGTGGGGTAAATGTCAAATAATGAGCAAAGTGAGGTATCCCGTGGTACAATAGTGAAGGAGAACAAAATAAAAAGTAAACTAATTTTTAGAAAATATAGAGATGCAACAATGCTTTTGCGGAAGTTTTGGGACTTTGTATATTCATATATTTTCATTTTCTTGCTCTCTCTCTCCCCTTCTGTGATTATTATGCATGCATGCATGCATGCACACACAGATTGATTTCTACCTGTTTCCATTATATCTCATCTCTAGTATTATTCTTTGATTATTATACGAGAGCTTCAATCTTATAGTGACTTTTTGCTTTTCCCATTCTATGGTCTCTGTAGATATTTTAAGAAATCTCTTACTTCCTGTCTTTACTTTTTATTTTTTTATTTTTTTATTTTTTTTTGAGTTGGAGTCTCACTGTCGCCCAGACTGGAGTGCAGTGGCCGCTCCGGGCCACCACAGCCTCGACCTGCTGGGCTCCGGCGATCCTTCCGCCTCAGCCTTCCAAGTAGCCAGGAACTATAGGCGCGCGCTACCACGCCCAGCTGATTTTTTGGATTTATTGTAGGGATGAGGGCTCGCCAAGTTGCCCAGGCAGGTCTCGAACCCACGGACTCAGGCAATCTACTCACCTCAGCCTCCCAAAGGCGCGGGATTACAGGCTGAGCCACCGAGCCCGGCTACTTCCTGTCTTTATATGAGACTGGGGAATCACTTTATATGGGGCACATAAAGGAAATGAGATTAAATAATACAACCTATCTATGATTTCAGGAAGAAGTGGGAGCTGATCCTGTGGCCTTACAGAATTCAGGATGGAGTTGCTGTTTGCACACATCAACCTGAGTGTCATCGTGCTTCTTTTGATTGAATTGAAATGGCACTTCTTTATGCAAGCAGAGACTAGCATCTGTCTTCTTCAGTCATTTGTGATTGTGCATAATCTTTTAAAATACTTATTGCTAGTTCAATCTTCAAATACTGTTTTCCCCATATGCAATTTTAATCAGTCAACCTGCAAAACATTCACCAGGTTCACAGTCTACAATAAAGGACTCCTAAGTTCAAATCTCAGTCCTGCTGCTTACCATGTCATCTTGGAGAAGATCATTTCTCCCCCAATCATCAGATTATTTTTATTATAAAATGAGAATTATAATACTTCCCTCATAGATATTTTTGTAAGGATTAAAAATAAAAATTGTAAGACATCAACCATAGTGCTCAACACATAGGAGGTACTTAATCAATGAGAATTATTATTTAATACTATAAAAATTGCTATAATTTTATATTCATAAATATTATATACTATTTATAAAATGTAATATGAATATTATAGAAAATATAAATAATATAAGTATGTATATATATTATGTTTATTATGTTTGTACATTTAATAATTTGTAATACTTATAATAATTATTATTATTTTCCCAGTGCTGGGGAAGATTAATGGATAAAACGGATGTATTTCCTTCCTTTCAGAGAAAAGAACTCCTATACATACAAAAAACAATGATCTATATCCTTTACACTAAGCATTCAGGATTTAAGAGACAAAACTGAGCCTAAGCTCTTTATTATGGGTATGAAGAGAGAATGTTTAGAACATTTGCAATTTGGCTTTCAGTAGCAAATAAAAGTGTGTATTGCTCTATTAGATATATTTTCCATGATTAAGAAATTAAAGATGTGGATGATTTGGGGCTTGAGTGCCCGAAGGTATTTCTATAAGCCCAAGGCCTGCTAATATTATGGCTCCATGAGCTACTCCAGGAATGAAAACATTCTTTCTCACTGCCACATAAATAGAAAAATAAATAAATAATACTCCTCCCTTGAGGAGGTGGAGCTTAATTGCCTTTCTCTTGAGTGTGGTGGGCTGGACTTAGTGATTCACTTCTAATGGAGTGGAAGAAGGAAAAAATAGTAACTCTAAAGTGAAGAAATTTGGTAGACTTCATCTTGACCAAGTGATCAAGGTTAACATCATGCTAAGGACATGTACCCAGGCCACGATGTAATGAGAAGGGCAGAGAGGTATTCACTTCTGTAGCATTCTTCCAGAAAACATACAACCCCAGCTATTCATGAGAAAACAACACACAAACCCAATTCAAATACATTCTACAAAATACCTAGCAAATACTCTTCAAAAGTATTAAGGTCATGAAAAACAAGGAGAGACCGAGAAATGGTCACACACTGAAGAAGACTAAGGTGTGATGACTAAATGCAATGCGGTCACTTGAATTAAATCTGGAGCAAAAAAAGACATCAATGGAAAAATTGGTGAAAGTTGAACATAGTGTAGAGTTTAGTTAATGGTATCATGCCAATGTTAACTTCACATGTAAAATGTTAACTTTAGGGAAGCTGAGTAAAGGAATATTGTTAACTCTGTACAATCTTTGTAACTCTTCTGTAAATGTAAATACTAACAAAATAAAAAGTCTTGAAAATCAAGAAGTCAATTAGTAAATCTTGAATAGATGAGAAGAATAACAATTTTATAAGGCATAAATAAAATACTGTAGTTTTTTATAAATAACAGATAAATTATTAATTTTTGCCACAGATTTTCTATATATGATATATTAAGAGACATGTATATCATGTATGCTACTATATATTATAAACATAATTATATGTAATATATAAAATTATATGTAATATATGGCATACATTATATATATAAGAATACTATTATTCTGTTATATAATGCAGTATGTATACAATATTACATAATAATACATAAGCAGAGCACCCCAATTTATAATGTTACAATTTTTTTTTTAACTTCAGAGATAATTTCTCATAAACCAATGGTACAGCTGATGGTTATGTTACCAGGCCAACTTGCAAAGTTCATGTAGTGCAAACGTGGCTAAAATGGCATAAACACAAACTGTGAATCCCAAGTCCTTCAAAGCCTCCAAGACTAAGGCAGAGCAGCACAGAGGGAAGAATATAGGCTATGAGATCAACCAGAGCCACATTCAAATCTCTGTTTTGCCATTTATTATGAATCTTGAGCAAGTGTCTTAGTCTTCTTGGATATGTTTTATCTGTAAATGGCAAGTGATATCTAAATCTCAGAATTTTGGCGAAAATTAAATGATATACTGCATGGAAACACAATTGCTAAAAAAAAATAATAATAGGCACAGCAAATAAGGTATGGTAAGTTGCAGGTACAATAAAAGCTCTAAGTCTTCCTAAGTCCTTCAGGGTCCAACATATGATGGTAGTAGAGTAATGAGAGATACTGGATTGGGGGTAAGAATGTGCAGATCTGGGTTTGATGCTATGAACCAGAGAGTTATGACAGATTCCCCGTAAAGGACTGACTCCAGTGGTGTTGATGGGCTGGGAGGGAAACAAAGGAGTCCTAACTGCTAATAAATGGGTAACAGCTTAAATATGAATTTGTACTACTCTGAACAATTTGGAAGATATCATGTAAATCCACATAAATTATTTTATGTTCTAATTATCCAGGGTTGTGTAACAAAACTTGGTGACTTAAAAAAGATTTATTTTGCCTTCAATTCTGCAATTTGGGTAAAGTTCAGTGAGGATGACTCATCTTTGTTTCAGGTAATGCAAGCAGGAACAACTCAAAATCTAGGCACTGGAATCATCTCCAGCATCAGTCATTCACACATCTGGGGATTGATCCTGGCTGCTGGTGAAGACCTCAGCTGAAACTCTCAGCTAGAATGCTGACAAGTGGTCTCCCGTATATCCAGGGCTTCTTCACAACATGGGGGCTAGATTCTCAAGGTGAGCATATCAAGAGAGACAGCTGAGTAGGAGACACACATTTACGACTGAGCATCAGAAGTCATGCAGCTGCTCATCACCATATTCTACCCACAAAGGCAGCACAAAGGCCCACATAATCTCAGGGGGAAAAAAATAGACTCCATCTTCTGATGGGGGAGTGATCAGCTTCTGAAAGAGCATATGAGACTGCAAATGCTGCTGTGACCATTTCTGGAAAGTACATTCTGCCACATCTTATGAATGAATGACTGACAGGTTAGCAAATTAAGAGAAGCAGTATCCAGTTATTTTCACATAATCTAAAAACAGAAAAACTAAACACAGCCAAATCTTGTGTGAACTGGAGCGTCTTCACTGAGTTCTCCTTTGCTATATTTCAGAGACCACATGCCCTCTCTTGCTTTTTGTCTCTGTACCCTACTACATTCTTCAGCTACTGTCTGAAGACTACCTTTCTCTTCTTATTCATTAGCTTATACAAGGTCCATAACTTTGCCTTCCACCCTCTGCTTAAAATTGCTCATCTACTGGCAACAAACTGATTCCATTATCAGCCTCTGTCAGTGCCCTCCTCATATGTTCCTGGTTCTGAAGACTTCTGTACTTCTGGCCCAATTTGCCATGCCAGCACCTGCATGCAACTCTTTAATCCCAGTAGTATCACTGTGCTTGGATCTGCTCTGCCTACAGGAAGTGCATGTGAATTAACACCTCATGGAAGCAGTCAATAACTAATACTAGTTGATGGATAAATATCTTAGCTTCTTTGCCCCTGAGGATGGAATAACTCGGACATATATTCTACACTGACTACCAGAGTCTTCTAACTGGATTAAGCTCCAAAGTTGTCATTTGCTTGATGAATTATCTTTGATCTGCATCTTTCCCTTTATCTCACGTCTCCACTCCTTTGCAGATGTTTTCTAAGATCTCCTCTCAAATAAAATGCTGCATTCAAATACTAGCTTCTCCTAGTTTGGAGAAAACCAAACCAAGACATTCAATGTTTCAGTGGTCCAAATTTAAACCCTAAGGGAGTAGCATGATTTGGATCATGTGATCATTCCTTAACCAATCTTCTGTAATTAAAGGAATGAGTCCTGGAATTGCATGGCTTTCTGGGCCTCCACATTAATCGGGGGTTGCAGGTGGGAGCAGTTCCCAGAGAAAAGGTCTATGAGCAGAAATGTACTCAAAATATGGCCACCAAAATTCACTGTGGTACATTTCTAATGTGCGTTCAGTTTCCTTTATACTCAGACACCGTTACCCAAATCTTATCAAAATAGGTCTCCAAATTAAAAACAGAATGCCCACCCCTAAAATCCTGCCTTTATAGAATGTACAAAGTAAAACCCTTTATAATTTATAGAAATAGGGAATTACCAATTATTTAGGACCTAGGATGCTAGACATTTTACATGCAATATTTCCTTTTATCCTCACAACAATTGTACATTTTTAGAAGATCAAGAAAGGTCTTTAAATTGGACAGCTCTTTTAATAGCCAATACATTTAAACACGGGGCAATATTATTTCAGACCATTAACCATCTTATTACAGATTATTATAAAAACTTAACATTATTTGACAAGTCTTTTAAAAATAAAATCAAACACACAAATAAAGTTATGTGGAAAGTTGTACATATTTGACTTCAACTACTTTGTTGTTGAAACTTACTTATGAATGTTATAATAAAGAAACTCCTTGTGGGCTACTAGCTCTGCAAACTTATTCTAGAATCTTTTCTATTTCAACCTAAAGAACTACTCCAAAAGTGATTGTACCTATACATGCTCCCTTCAAAAAATATGTTTGATTAGAAAAATTAAGGTCAAAGAAATTGAATTTAAACACCCATACTACAATAGTTTTAGCATTCCCTATTCACTGCCAACTATCTCTATCAGGTAGGAGCTGAAAGACTTCCTGAAAGTTTCTCCCAGGATTTTCTGAAGTCCCCAAAGTAAACCACTTTGTCGGCCACAGTTACTATTGACCTCTAATTTTTCCTCTCCTGTTCCAATTGAACTCATCAAAGTCAAGTGAAGCTGCTTTCAGGAGCCTCCCATGTATCATCCTGATAGTGGCGTTTCGAGCAATGGCACTGAGAGCAAATAAGGAGCTGCCAACTCCCCACAAGCTAGGACAGTGTCAGATTCTGAGCAGAGTTGGTGAGACTGTGCTTGCCTTGCTGTGTTTCACTTTCTGACCAGAGGCCAGAGTAGCCCAACCAGAACCCAGAGTTTTCCTCTGAATATTCCAATTCAACCAATCTCTGCCTCTTACACTCTATCAAAAGATGTTCAACCCCAGTCCAAGGGATCGGATGGGTAACACACCATATGAGGTTCATCCAAAATTTCTCCCTCTTACTCAATGTTTTCTTTGCATATCCTTTGAAGCAAACAGATAAGGATGAGACTGTAGACAAGGATCATAATCATGCTTCTCCCTATCAGTTTCAGACTCCACTCTGCCAGGTTTGTCACATCAAAAGCACTACGATGTTATGCACAATTTCTGAACAATTTTATTGTTGTTACCACTCAACTAAATGAATTTTAACTGATCCAAAATGACCACCAATAGCGTGGTGCTGGAACGCATCTGAACAATACCTACTACCCTGCTGGGTTGGACCCCTCAATTGTATAGCAGAGCATGAGACAGCCCAAGAGAAATTAAAGTGATAAAACTGGAAGCAAGGAAAGCTGAAGAAATGCTCCAAATATAAGCTGAAGCACAGCTGAAAATAATAGGGTAAGCCTAAAGATGCCCAAGATTGAAACAAAAGACAGTCTGCCTGGTGAGTGACAGCATATTTAAGAAATGGAAACACAACTGACAACAGGCTCTGCATATACAACTGCCATTTAATATCAAAACGACTGTTCTATGTACACACCTTGGAATACACGTTTGCACCTTCCAAATGCTCACAGTCATTTCCAAACATAACACAGAGCAATCCACTATCACCCTTTTAAAAAAAAGCCAGCAATATGTATGTTTAAAAACAACAACATCAACAACAACGTTTGGTTTTGTCAAGGACATTCTCTATATTCAACGGATACTCAATATCTTTGTTGCATTTCCACCCAAGTCTCTGCCAGCATGGTCAATTAAGCATCCTTGGTTATAAATTTCAGATGAGAATGCAATGTTTGCTCTCAGCTACTTCTTTCAAAAACATTTTTTAGCTAATATTAATTGAGTTCATTGTGTCAATACTATGTTTAGTGTGCTATATTTTGTACCTTGTTACAACCATGTGAGGCAAATCCTATTGCTATTAGAAACCTGGGCTCAGATAAGTTAAGTGATTTCTCCAATGTCACAGTGCGAGGCACAAGAAGACAGAAGCCAAATCCCAGCAATCTAACTGTAGATCGATACCATGATTTAAAGACTCTAATGTACTGTCTTTCATTTTTTGGACCATTGACTATTCTAATCAATTCTTCAGAGTTGGACAGTGAGAGTATCAGTAGGTGTTTTTTCTGTTTCTTTTGTTTTGTTTTTTAATGAGGTCCATGTCAAGTTACTCAATAATCCATCCTGTTGATGAATAATATTCTTCCAGCATCTCCTCCTTGAAGCAGAGTCTTGGCAGGGTTGAAAAGAGTGGTTGGTGGCAATCAATTGGTTCCGATGGGTTTCAAAGTGAGCAGAATAGCATTTGCAGAAAGAGGGCACTTGAAATTACTGCCCTCTCTTCTATGTAGTTAGCCAAGGTAAAAAATGCAATCCATTCATTCATTCTTCCCCTCTCACAACTTGATCGTATTATGATAGAAAGATTTGCAGAATTGGACAGCATTTCCAAAATGTTCACAGGTCAACCTCTTATCCCTGTGCAATGTGGCAAAACCATGAAATGTGGAATGTAATCACTATGCCCCAGTATGTTAAGGGCCACTATTTATCTTCCTCTATTCATTCCATCCTGGAATAACTGAGTATCTGGTGTCATTTAAGGGAGGAGGGGAAGGAGTCCACATTCCTTATTTAGGCCTGTGCTGTGCATACCTTACTTATGCTTCAAAAGGAGGCTGTTTGATTGATATCCCCCCATTTTACAAATGGAGAAATATAATATATTATATTATATTTGTTTAAGTTTATCTGACTGATGAGAGTCAAGCTGATATAAAAACTCAAGTCCAAGCCGGGCTCAGTGGCTCAGCCTGTAATCCCGCGCCTTTTGGAGGCTGAGGTGAGTGGATTGCCTGAGCCCACGGGTCGAGACCCGCCTGGGCAAGCGAGACCTCATCTCTACAATAAATCAAAAAATTAGCCGGGTGTGGTAGCACGCACCTGTAGTTCCAGCTACTTGGAAGGCTGAGGCGGAAGGATCGCCGGAGCCCTGCAGATCGAGGCTGCGGTGGCCAGGAGCGTCCACTGCACTCCAGTCTGGGCGACAGAGTGAGACTCCAACTCAAAAAAAAAAAAAAAAAACTCAAGTCTAACATCAAAGATCAAGTGTTCTTTCTCCCCAACCCCTGACAAGACAAGTTATCACATATTCCAGATTTTTGTCTATCTGAGGTCAAGAGTATTCCTGGGTGCATAGGGGTATGTTATAAATATGGCATGTGTAAATGGTAGATCTGATTTGAGAAGCCCACCAAAGTTGAGATAGAGAGAAAGAGAACTGCAGAGAGGGAAAATTCACACTTCTCCCGTCACCTCGCAATCTCAAAAGTTGTTTTCTTGGCTAAAGAAAAAAAGGCAAATTTATTCCTAGGATTTTCTGAGGTCTAAACACATGCAAACATAAATCATATGGGGAAAAAATCCATCCTTTTTGTAGCCCACGCATGAGTTGTCTGTGGAAATAGCTTCCCCTCCATTTCATTTCTCCATCATCACCCCCAGCCCCGAAATTAAGTTTATAAACCTCTTACAGAGACAGTACTGTTGCCCAGGATATCTGGCAAAGTAAGAAAACAGTGGTTTCACACTGGGTCTGGATGTAAAGTTTGAATAAGATACTGAATTTTAAAAATTGATTTTGTATACTCCTCAGGCCAACTTCCTGGGATTAGAGGTTTCTTTAGCACTTCACGTTCTCTCCAGTCTTCTCAGATATCAGTAAAAATAAAGAAAATGGAGACCATGGCAGAACAAAAACATAATTCAGGAGTCGGGTAATAGGTGAAAGATGCTAATCCCGGTTGAGAGGAGTTCATAAAAATGAATCCTGCCCCCCCTTCGGGTAGCAGGAGTACTGCATCATGAATATTTATGGGGGAATATGGGAAGTGTTGGGAAACAGACCCAGCAGGGGCCAATCTACTCGAACAGCTGGGGATCGTTTGAGTGTTAAGATGAAGTTTTAAGGGACACCATTTAGATAAAAATCATATTTGAAAAGAATTATGCCTTGTGTTCCAAATAACATCGAGTGTAGAGCAATTTTGAGTTTTATATGCTTTGCAAACATCTGCTTGCTTTTAAACTTTACTCATCTTGTACCATAAAGTTGGATTCGGTTTCAAAAATCTCCCATATTTTTATGTTTAGGGTGACCCAGCTAAAGAGGTTTGTGAAAATGTTCAAAAGAAAAATATTGTGTATATACATATGTATATATTATGAAGTGACTTTTCAAAAGCCATTAATTTCAAAGAGTTGATACGTATAACGTTTAAGTGAGCAGACTCTGGAGCCAGACTCCCTGAGTCCAGATTCCAACTCTGTCACTCCCTACAGGTTGTGTGCCCTTGGGTAAGTTACTTAACTTCTCTGTGTTTTAGTTTCCTGATCTATAAAAAGGAAGTCGTTAAAGTGCCTTCTCCAATGGCTTTTATGAAGATTAAATGAGTCTCTGGTCCGTAACTATCACTGTATCAGTATTAGCTTTCATCATTATTATTAAAGTTATTCTCATTTCATCAGAATGCTCAGGTGGGAATCATATGCTTACCCCAAAGTGTTTTAAAGAATTTAAAGAGCCGGGCTCAGTGGCTCAGCCTGTAATCTCAGCACTTCGGGAGGCTGAGGCGAGTGGATTGCCTGAGCCCGTGGGTTTGAGACCAGCCCAGGAAACTTGGTGAGACCTTATGTCTACTATAAATCAAAAATTAGCCGGGTGTGGTAGTGTGTGCCTGTGGTTCTTGCTACTTGGAAGGTTGAGGTGGAAGGATTGCCGGAGCCCAGCAGATCGACACTGGGGTGGGCAGGAGCATGCCACTATACTCCAGCCTGGGTGATGGAGTGGGACTCCAACTCACCAAAAAAAAAAAAAAATTAAAGAAATGATGAGCACTGTCCTTACCTCAGATTTTATGTGTGGAGGTATTTAAGTAGAATTACTGGTTAGCCAAAACCCACTTTTGTCATCAGTCCTTGTCACTGAGTGTTCCTGAAATGAATTTGACCATTCTCCAACAAAGGTAAGTAAAAGTAAAAAGGTATTTACTACCAACTAAATCAAAATTTTCATTAATGGTTTAATATCTTGATGTCATTACTTTTTAATAGCTATGCTGAGACTTAACTTACTGTGTGTTACCCGAGAGGTTTATTCCTATTGTATAGACTGAGATGAATGTCTTTTCACCAGAGAAGGCACCCAGGAGATTTTCTTTGGGTCCCAATTCCTGATTTTGTTTATGTATTATTTTATTCATTTATTCAAAACAAAAATAAGAAAAAGAACAATAAAACCATCAATGGTTCCACTTAAGTGGGATCTGATTGCTTATAGATTTATTATTGTAAGTGTAGTTTAATTGTTAATTTTAGCTCTGAAAAATTTCCAAATGTTGCTTTGAGTGATTAATAATCTCCATATACCACTTTTAGGCAATGCTTGAAAGAAGGTTCACCAATATTTGAAATTAAGATTGCTGCTTGAAAGAAGAGCCCTGCTCTGCCCAGGAGAAAATGACTTGCTTCCAAGAGACCATTTGCTTTACAGGAACTAGGGTGCAAGTGCAAATATAATCATGTTATTTCACTGCTTAAGACTCCTCGGTAAAGTCCCAAATTCCCCTGGGATGAAGACCAACTTCCTTAAGTTGTGGTGTGACCCTGGATGAGCCTCCAACCCTCCTCTCGGCATTCTCCTCTTCATCTACTCCGTGTTCCTACTGCACTGCCCTTCCTTTGGTTCTGTGAGCTTCCCAACCTCCTTGGAGGCCAGCACCAACCTCCTTGGAGGCCAGCACCAATCTCCTTGCAGGCCAGCACCATGGCCATGCCCTGGAAGAGTAAGAGTCTGGAGCTCCTTCAAACAGAGAGTCTTTAAATATTTGTTTGATATGTATCTAGTGAGAGTGGGATAAAACTAATTTCCTATTAGTAAAAATTGCTCACAGAAACAGATTTATATACAATTTACTTCACGTGAGTAAAGCAAAACCAGTATTTTGAAAAATGTGAACTATTTTCATTTGTTCTCTAGTTTTTGTCTCTTTGGCTTTCCTTTGTCGATTACTAAACAAGGCAACTTTTTTCTTTCTTTTTTTTTTTTTTTGTGAGTTGGAGTTTCACTCCGTCACCCAGGCTGGAATGCAGTGGCATGCTCATGGCCACTCCAGTGTCAACCTGCTGGGCTCCGTCCACCTCAGCCTTCCAAGTAGCTGGAACCACAGGTGTGCACTACCATGCCCAGCTAATTTTTTTTTTTTTAATTGTAGAGACGAGGTCTCACAACGTTGCCCAGGCTGATCTAAAACCCGCGAATTCAGGCAAACCTCTCCCCTCAACCTCCCAAAGTGCTGGGATTACAGGCTTGAGTCACCGCACTGAACAACAAGGCAACTTTTTAGAGGGTGGGAGGGAGTGTTAAAGGGTTTGACATTTAGATCACGAAGACTGTCACTCATCTTACACAATCACTACACTCTGCATGATATGGTTTTGGAATTTCAGAGGACCGTGACTGCCAGCTTCAGATAGAGTTATACCCAGCAACTCGTGTAGCTACACACATTAAAAGCACCAAAGAGAAACAGACCAGCAGTGATTTGATTTTATTTTGCACTCAAAAATCCTCTCAGACTCAGTGAGGGTGCAACTTACTTACATTTCTTCAGGAGGAAGCCCTCAGATGCAGAAACCTGAGACAGAGGGACCACATTTTACATTTAGTCTGTAAATGCTGTAGCACTCCTGCAGTCTGGTGCTCAGATGAGCTGCCCAGCAGGTTTGCCCTGTAATCCATTCCCGCCTTTACCAGGACCACACCTTCCTACCTCATCTTCTGAACGACTTCCTAGTTTTCTAATCTAAGCCTAAATTTCACCTCCTCCAAGAGAAAGCCACTGACCACTGACCACTGACACTGAAGACCACATTAGATCATACAGAGTCTATATTTCATTGAGTTTTAAAAATATTTTCACATCTCTGAAATCAAGATGTGACTTTCTAATAATAGGGCCTTTTGTCCTCCTCAATATCAGCGTCAGGTAGGCATCCTTGACATAATTGTCATTGCTGGCACATGCATGAATGTGGGTGTTAGCTCTGGCAACATGATTCCACAGCTTATGTCCCTTGCCCTTTCAGTCAATAAACCACTTAAGGACCATTTGAAGAAAGACTAAGTCCTAAAAGCTTCTGTTGGCACCTGTTGGTAAGATCAAGAGCACACTAGCATCTAAACTCGAAGAATCGGTGTCAGCCACTGGGAAGACAACGCCTCAGATAATAATGGAGCATTCAAGAGAGGCAGCTTCCCACTTCTCTTGATGGCCAGAGAACCACAGCATATAGAAAAGGATGGACATTGATGAAGCTGAGTCAAAAAGTGATTCAAATGAGTTAAAGTCTCAATGTAAAAAGGTCTCAATGTAAAAAAGTTAAAGTCTCAATGCCTTATTCAACTGATATTTTCTTTTTTATATACGCACAGGAATGATATATGATAAAAAGACTATTGCACTAAGTACAAAATGAAATATTTCCGTAAGTATGAAACAAAATGCATAAGTGATTTTAAAAAGCACAGAGCTATAATCTAATTGGCAGGGTTTTATCTTTCTTGGAGGTATATAGAATGGTGATGGGACATACAAGCAAACATTATGAAATGTGATAAACATTTTATAACTGCCTGAGATTTTCACCAATCGAATTTATCACAAGTGTAATTTTACTTGTGAAATTCCCATTTTTCCACTCATCTATTGATATGGAGTGATGCCCACAATAAAGTAGGCATTCAATACATATTTTTCGGTGAATAAATTGAATGAGTAAATGAATGAATGAATGAAATATTCTTAGACTTTTGTTCCTGGGTGCACAAAGTCACCTGGGATCTTGCACATCCACTCTCTGACCTCTCTCAGTGCTAGATGACTGCAAGTTGAATCTGAACTGCAAACGTGTGTTGCTTGATGGAGTACTGTCTTTCCTAAGGGGGAAAAAAATTAAAATGGAATGCCTCTAGGTGGAGCATGAGGTCTCCAACTCACCGTCTCTATTACTCTAAACCTTTTACATCTACATGATCTAACTGCCCCTCAAAGGCATTTGAGTTTAAGATGCCTGCTCTGAGTTTTTATATTAACACAAATAATCACAAATTATATATAGTCCAAGGATGGTCATTGATGTGTAGGGAAAAGCCCCACCCAGGCCATGGATGTACCCATGAAACACTTAGGAAAGTTCTGGAATATCAGACTCACCAGGTTGCCTAGTTGCTGCCCTAACAACCTGTCACTGATACTTCCGTAGGCCTGCAGCACACGGGCGCTGATACTTGCTGCTGTCCACAGGTGGCAGTGGTCCTTCACTGTTGCAGAAGCCCCCCTCCCAAAAAAACTGCCAAAACTGCCACGAGGCCTTCAAATCTCAGACCCTGGGAGTAGATATCTGTGTTCAGGGCAGTCTGTCCATTTTATCATTTGTCCTCTTGTCTGTTGTTACTTACATGTGTATTTAGACAGGGAGGCAACTCAGTCCCTTGTATTGTCACATAATGTATTTACATTGCTGAAATATAAGGGGTCGTTTGCAGTTGAAAATATATTTTTCCCATGTGGTTTATATCAAGTACCTTTTCTAGTCTTTCCCCTCAAATAAGAAAGCAGGAAGGAAAAGATGATTTTGCTATTCAATTCACTCCTTTGCTAGTCTAATCTTTCTTTTAGAATTATCTTAATATTATATCTCAAACTTGCATTGTCATTATAATGAATTTCAAAAATTAAGAGTTTTTAAAACCACTAACTGTTTACTTACATCTTGAATTTTTAACACCATTATCAACCATTGTTTTGTGAGTGTGTGTGTGTAGTCACAATGAAAAGATTAGTTTTTAAGGGATTGAAATTAAGCAATATTCTAGCTCTACTGAATTTTACAGTTAGCATTTGATAGATATAAACTCTAATAACAAGGATTCAGTGCTTTATATTTCCTCTATTTAAGCCTAGGCTGAACTTGTTCTATTTGTAACTCAGTTACATAAGTACTCTGACTTTCTTCAGAACAACCCTAAAGTACCTAAAGTGTAAATATTCCTAATAACATGTGACAAAGCTTTATGTGCTTTTCTTTTAGACCATGATATTACCTACCGAAAGGAATAAGTCACAGTGGATAATTTTCAAGGGAATAATTTCCCCAGAGGAAAGTTAGTCCAACTGTATATATGACCATTAGCGATCATGTTTGTTGATGGTGATTTAAGTAAATATTTCCTCACAAGAGGAAAAAGTATGAGTATAAAAGCAATACTTGTGTATGCAGATCAACAACTTGTTAACTTACGCTATGAACTTAAAAAATTCTCAAGAAAAGTGGAGCCCTTTATAAAGCGTATATTATTGGACAAATGGAACCTGTCTTAAATAGGCAACTTGAATTGAAAGATTTTCTGCAAATTTGTTATTTCTTTTTTATTATTGATACAGAATTGTTTTCATATTTCTTGATCAGGCAAAGCATGTTAAAGAAAAATGGTCACATTTATACTTTAAAATGAAGGAAAATAATAAGTTGATAGGCAATAAACATTAATTTTTTGTTTCCCTATCGTGAGAGATTAATTTCCCCTTCCATCTTATTCACAAGTAAAACAACTGGCGTGTGGCTTTTCTTGCTTTGGTTGGGTCAACTTCTCCACTGCAGCTGTTCACATCTGGTGCCTAAGTCTCCACTTAAGCACGACTCCCCAACATCCTTATACAAGCAGCCTTGTATGTATAAGCCCCTATTTTTAGTGTCCTCCTTGGAGATGATTTTTCTTCATTGACTCCCACAATTATCCATTTCTACCTAAGGCTAACAGAGAGCCAGCTTGTCAACCTTCCACATACTCTCAAAAATTAGTTTGTCCACAACTGTTTTAAGAAGATATTGGCTACATGGGAGGCTGAGGTGGAAAGATCATTTAAGCCTCAAGTTCAAGGTTACAATGAGTCATCATTATGCCACCGCACTTCAGTCTGGGTGACAGAGCAAGACTTTGTTTCTAAAAAAAATAAAAAATAATTTAAAAGAAGATATTGAACACAAGAAATAACACAACATCAGGCAGGTTTTCTAACACTGGAAATCACCACACTGTTGTTAGATTTGTGTATCAAAATCTGGGGCAACACCCATAACTCCACACTCTGGAGAGGTTGGGAAGGTGATGATTTTCTTGAACTTCTTTACGTCCAGTGTCATTCACTCGGGACTCCCAACAGGACCTACAAAAATAACTGGACCTAAAAACAACTTTCAGGACAAAACTAGCACATAATTCAAAAGCAATATTAAACTCTTCAAAAGAGAGAGACATCAGTATTTGTTAAGTTCCTAGTAAGTCAGGCACTTTATGGACTCACTTTATTGTTTCAATGAATCCTTAGAACATACTGAGAAGTTTTATTAGACCTACTTTACAGATGAAACCATTGAGATTCAGAAGGGTTAGCTAACTCACTTGCCAAGCCATCTACATTCCTACCTGCAGCATGTTAATGCAGGCCCATTTACTTGTGAGTCCTGTAGTCTTTTTACTACCCCATCTCCAATGTCCCCATTCTCTGCTTGATTGCTCCAAAACCATTTTAGTAATTCGGCTTGGGAAATAGCAAACTCAGTATGCTAGAATACGATGCAAGAACGAAACTATACAATTTACTTCCTCTATTCTTATTTAAAGGAATTTGGGGTTGGAAAGGAATTTGATATCAACTGTGACTTTGGATGTCGCAATTACTCTTATAATACATACTGTTTTCCTGAGTGCAAAGATAGGCATCCTTGACTTTGATGGAAACGTCCTTTTCAGATTACAATGACTGATTTCAGCACCAGCAATACAAGTTACATGGATTCAGTCCCTGGATGCTTAGATAATTACAGATATTTAAGAGCTAGCCTACACTTGCTACCAAAACCAACGTACGAGGTATTTCTGGAATCACTTTATCTTGGCTAGTGTCTGTAGCAAATAAATAGGGGGCAAGAGTATGAGTTTTCTCCAGAAAATGTTCATGCAGTATTGCAGCATGGCCTGGGGTTTTTTTCTGCTTCCATGTCCCAACTGATCAACATAGAATTCCAAAAAGAAATGAGGAAGAAGATGTAGCATTACAAAGAGCAAACGCTTTTCTGCTGAGAGCACTGCTGAGAGCACTGGACAGCTGAGCTACCGTAGATTATGCCTGCTGAGTATAAAGCAAGCCACCAGACTTTCAAAGAGAATTTTAGATTGACAGCTTTTGAGGGCACAGGTGCAAATGTTAGTCTCTTGGATATAGTAATTAAAACAAAAACCTTAAGGTTTCTAGAACATTCTGTGTTTGGCTTGGGGTTAGGTATCAAAGGTGAAATCTTCCTTATTCTGTTTGAACAAGGTTTCTGGCTGCTAAAGACCTCCCCAGTCCAGTTTCAGTCCCTTCCTCTCCCTCCTCAAGAAGGACAGAATCTTGGGAAACATAAAAATATTAATTGAAACAGTCATATACAGCCCTGAGTGCCCTACAAAGGAAGTTAACCCCAAGGAAGCCTGTTTTCTGGGTCTTGGAGATATCTATCCACCAAAAATTGATTTTCCTGAATTTAAAAAAAAGATGAATTTGACAAATGCTGTAAAAGATTTCAGATTGATGACTATATTACATTTCTATGACTTGGAACTCTGTCTAGCAGAAAACAAGATAGCATAATTATCAGCCACAAAATCACTCTCCATATTTCTACATGGGATATTCACAGGCTTGCAGACATCATCTCCATTTTCCTTTTTCCTGTAAAAGTCTCACCTAGGGAAATTTGTGGAAGAAAAAGTATTTATTGCCACCAAAAAATATTTTCTATGAGGCTGCCTAGCTATTTTACAGATATATTTGTTGCCACAGACCATCAGTGAAAACTAAAAGTAAGTTATACTCCGAGAGAACACTCAAAAATCTAAATCCAGATTGACTTTCATTTGTTTATAGTGTAGACAAACTGATTTAATGAAATATTTTTGAAGAGCCCTGCTTCACTGAGATTGTGACCTAAGACTTTCTATGACCACAAACATGGCAAGTTTCCTGGTACACTAAAAAGATCTATGGAGCCTAACAACGGACACCAGGGTTTGCATCCCACTTTTAAAATTACATTTTAAAATTATCCCAGAAGTCACAGGACCACCAGCCCTCAGTTTCTCTCTATAAGGAAGCTGAAACATTGGATGATCCCTAGAGTCCCTCAAGCTTTAATGCATTTTTGCCAATGCACTAGGCATATTTTTAAATATGTAAAACATGAGAAAAAATTTTAACACATTTTTTAAAACTCAGAACTCATATTCCTTGATAAAGATCATACCTAAATTATAAGTAAAGTGAAGTGAAGAGGCAAGTGAAAGAAAATGCAGGCAAAATTATTTTCCACATTCTGAGAGTATCCCCAAAAATCCAGAACAACCGTGGAAGCAAGCCAACATTCCCTTGCTTCCTCCAGCAAATGTCACAAGTGAGCTGCAAGTTTAATCGCCTTGACCCTCTGTCCCCACCAGTGCCAAATTGAGAGTGCCTGTACAGAGGAACACTTAAGAGCCCATCTGTGCTTCTGGGAGTCCTTTTCCAGGCCAGGGCATGGGGCATCCACCCAGCACAGCAACAGGGCAGCCCGACCCAGGCTCCCATTCCCCATGGATCACTATAGAAACAGGGATTTTAGGGACACATCATTCCTCTTCTAAATTCAGAGTCTGGTTATCCATAATCTTTTTTGAAAGTAGACCATACGCTAAAGAGTACCCACCTCTCATGGTATTTTCTTTGAATGTAACTCAACCAAATTAACTGTCATGCTGACAGGCAAAAGGGGGAGGGAGATTGAAAATAATTGGGAGAGAGACCTTTTTACCCCAAAGGCTACAACAACTTGTGGGGGAGTTCTTTTGTTAACTATTAGATTCAATATTGCCTGCTAACAAACTTGAATTTTTCAAAAGCTGGTAAACATTTAAGAACATAACCAAGACTATTTGACCAAATGAGTTGAACTGGCTATTTCTTTCTAGAGAATTGGATTTCAGTGAAATTGAACCCAATTTCAGCTGCTCCTTTACCAACAACCTGGATCCATCTCTCTTTTGTGCTCACTGTACTGTGCTGGGTTATGCCTCTATATGGACATGCTGAGATGCCTGTAACCTAACAAAAGTAGAGTTAAGCTAGGGGTTTGGTCCCCTTCTCAACTCTCATCTCAGATTTAGTCTCTGACTCTGATGGTGGCACACTGGCAGTTTCTCAGGATGTCATGGCTCACAGTCATTTATTCAACAAGCATTTTAATGGGCAGGCTGAGTGTTATCTCCTGGGGAAAGAAAGATGGGGCAACATAGTCCCTGTCAAGCGGCCCTGTCCTTACTGAGTGCCCAGACAGACAGGCAAAGACATCCTAGAAGTGGCAATTGCTGACAGAGGTGTATGCCAGATGCACATAAGGAACAGGGCCACTTGATCTGCCTGGGGGGATTAGGAAAAACTTCATGAAAAAAGTAACGCTTGAGGACACACTAGAAGGACGAGCAGGCATGTGTCTGCCAGACTGGTTTGGAGATGTGAAGGGTGGCAGTGAAGTCTCAGGAGGGTGTATAAACACAAACAGTTTTGAGAAAGTTAAGTTCTTAGAGCATATATTCTCAGAGCATAAAGTTCAGAGACTGTGAGGCAGTTCATGAAAATAAACAGGTAGGCAAGAGCCAGATTATGCTCCAGAATTCAGATCTTTGCTGATGGAGGGCTTCACATGTCTCTAGGTAAAATGCAAGGTGAAAAATCAGACCCTGTGGCCCAGGGGTGAGGGGATAAACTAATGCCCTTCTCACTACAGGGTGGGGCAGGAAAGAGCCTAGAGGTTCCAACAACAAAGTTTACACATCACAGTTTAATGCACCCTTATAAGGCTCCTTGATCTCCCTCAAAGTAAAGAAGGATCTCCCGCTTCCTCATACATGTTGCATATGTGACTCTTTATTCCCTTTTGGGACATTGAGCTAGATGGATAGAGTTATCTCATAAAATTTAAAATGGCATGGAGTCCATTTCTTTCACCTAATTCAAATTTTAAATGGAGTCATGCTGCTACGGATGATTTACCATAATTAGCAAGGGAGTATGAGCAGCAGTGATGGATGTAAAACAAAAGACAGCACCCATAGTGTCACACATCCATCTGGTCACAATCACTTAACATAGTCTTGCTGTTATACACATCACTTTGTAATAGAATTTATAGGAGGAAGTTCTCACAATCTCACAAAGTAGAAATCCAACTCAGGAAATAATAGAACCTGACTTATTTAAATATTTGTTACATGAGATAGAAAAACTTATAATAAACCTTGCAGGATTGTTAATGACTATACTCCATATTTAAAGAAATCAGAAGACCTATTACATATAAAATTATCATTTTACACCTACTCAATACTCTTTTTTTTTTTTTTTTTTTGTGTTGGAGTCTCACTCTGTCGCCCAGACTGGAGTGCAGTGGCCGCTTGAGGCCACCGCAGCCTCGACCTGCTGGGCTCCGGCGATCCTTCCGCCTCAGCCTTCCGAGTAGCCGGAACTACAGGCGCACGTTACCACGCCCGGCTAATTTTTTGATTTATTGTAGAGATGAGGTCTCGCTTGCCCAGGCGG
>CAUYQG010098280.1:0-15775 GCA_963574415.1 Tarsius wallacei
TGTTGTTATTTATTTTTATTCCACTATGGTTTGAGAAGCTGCATGGTAGTAGTTTGATCTTATAAAATGTGTATATGCCTGATTTATGGTGGAGGATGCAACCGATCTTGGAGTACATTCCACGTGGTGATGAGTAGAATGCATATTCCGCAGTTACTTCCTTTTTCAATATGCTTAGGAACATTTTAGTAACACTGGAGTTATATATTTAAATATTTATTCTGATTTATGGCAGAGAGTTTCTGATGAGAGTTTCCTCATCTGTTAAAATGTACTGCTTCCTTTATAATATTTTCCCATGTACCTTTGTAAACCAAAAAGTGACTGAGGCATGAATACAGGTTTATTTAGCCAAGGTTGAGGATATGCCTAGGGACAAAATACAAGCCACAGGAGCATCTGGGACCTGTGATTTTTTCCAAAAGGGTTTTGGAGAACTTAAGTATTTAAAAGGGAAAAAGCAAGCAAGAGGGAAAAACATGAAAGGAGGGTAGGCCATGAGGCAGATGGTTACATTCATGTTAGGCTCTGATTAGCTTCAGTAAATGTACATTTTAAATATGAAAAGAGGGAGTAGAGGGAAAAGTCAATTATGCATTTTCTGCTGCTTGGTAAATCTACATTTTACATAAGATAAACATGTGGAAAGAGAAAGCAGAGGAACTGAGGCTATGACACAGGATTGTGAAATTACAGCTGTCTGTCTGAGAACAAAAGGAAAACATATTGTGCATGAGTGACTCAATTTCCAAGCTTAACTTTTCCTTTGGCACAATGAGTTTGGGATCCTGAGATCATATTTTCTTGCATACCTTTTCTTAGTTACCATGCCAGTTCTTTCTTTAATACTTGATATTCAGTGAATTGGGTTTTCCTGTAAGATATTCACCTAAGTTGCAAACAAGCCAGGTTGTTTCACAGATTCACCAAGTTTCAGCTGCCACAAAATGAGATGACTTGCTGCAAACATGGCTGCTTGGGTACTTCTTGGTGTAATCCTGACCTTCTGCTTTCTGAGCTAAACTGGGTATGGTAAGGTATGGGGTAGAGTTTGTGGTTCGACTACCACTCAGTTCCCCCGTTCATTTCATATCTCAAGCAAGGCTTTGGACCTCAGGATGGGCTACCCACCTCGAGGAGGTGCATTTGTTCTCTTTCTCCCTGGAATCTCACAGCTGCTCTTGCTCCACAAGGGTCTCCTCTAAGCTGTCCTCACTTTTTTTCTTATGGATCCTACAATAACTCAGTAGCTTTCAGCAACCTTTTATATATATATATTTTTTTTTTGGTGTCTTTCATCTATTTTCATTAACAATAGAAGAATATTATTTTGTTTCCTTTCTTGTTACTTTTGGATGAGTTCCAGAGGAAGCAGGGAAAACAATGAGTTACACAGTCATGAAACAGAAGACCTACAAGTATGTTTTAAAGCTAGGACCTTAAAAGCCCATGTGAATTGGGCAATAATGGTCTGTGGCTCTGATATTGGTCAACCTTCTTGCAGAAATAAAAAGTATTAGGTTTATTAGTTACCTGAAATCCCTATCATTGTGAAGTCTAGTAAGTAATTGGTTGGTTTTCTGTTTATCGGGCTATTTATCATACCGAAAGAATACTTCAGACAAATAGGAACACATTTATTTGACAATGAGCAAATATAATTTATTTTAAAACTAGATTCTCTTTAACACAAGTTGTGAGTGATCAATAACTTTGTAAAGCAAATATTTATTCAGCAAAAGTACTTACTACAATATTCATAGAATAGAGCTCCTATCACACCTTTGGATTATCAAATATTTTGCTATATCTGATTTATTTCTAATACTTCAAGAATACATCATTACTATGTAAAGAGAAAAGCAGTTGTCTTATATTCAATTCAATTGACAAATATATTTAATGATTATAATCATGAACAATGATTAAGAAACACTACACAACCAATACAACAAATTAAACCAATTTTACATACTTAATTATCATATTCTAAAGCTATAAATATGTATATCCATGGAATTTTACCAAGATTATATAAGGCTTTCCCTAAAATTTAACCTCTTTAAATTATGAAAAGTTGACATTGAATAATTTTCTGATAGCAATTTTTAAAGATTGTATTTTACTTTACTTTTATTTTTTCTTCTCACAAAGCACACTGTAACTGTTCTCTAAGAAACTGTAATTTAGTTAGGCTTCAAGTTTCAGGTTGTACTTTCTTCTTATTACTGACTAATAATGGAAATATCCCTTATCTATCTTTAAACATTTCTGTATATGAACCACAAAGCCAAGTTATAGATAATTTGAAGTTAATATTTCTAATTTTAAAATACACATTTGCCACCTGCTGTCAAATATGTTATTGCCATTCAGTCACATTATATGTTAAAGAAAAACTAGATTAAATATATGGAAATCCTTTAGAAGTTATTGGCAATTACGTTGTGTTCAAGGCATCAGACTCTGAAGCCATCCATACTAACTAGATTTGAATCTTGTCTCTACCAATTAGTAGCTGGGTGTCTTTAAGTAAATTATTAAATCTCTGTCCCTTAATTTCCCCATTCATACAATGGTTCCTTCCACAACTTGTTCAAAACAAACTGTTGTGAGGATAAAATGAGTAAATACACATAAAGTAAACTATTAGAATTTCAGGACAGCTCCTTCAGATAACTGTTGGAAGACCAGATTATAAATAACTGATCTACTTGAAGTGTAACATATTCTGCACAGGTATTTAAAAGCTAATCATAAGATTAAAGGAAATAAGTGGACCCGATTAAAGACTTCCCATCACAAAGGAGTTTTTGGAAGGAGAAAAAAGATGTTCTAAATATTTAACACAGAACCAAATTGCTTGGCTGAAAGCATTAGATTTGTCAGTGCTTTAAAGCCTCCCCAAATTAGCCTATTTGCTTTCAATATTATTTTAATTCATGTGTCAAAAACTAATCCAAATAGCATTTTGGACAGTATTGATGTTTTGGCAAAGGCCTAACAGCAAAGAATAGTACACAGAGGATCATGTAAAAGCCTGAAGTGCTGGAGAAATAAAATTTCAGAGCCAATCATAATACATTAAGTCACAATTGTGTTTATATTAGATAAGAGGGGAATGTAATCGTTACCTCAAGACATTCTTATATCAGCTATAAAACTCATATGGCCTAAGTGAGCAGAGAATTTCATTTACATTACAAGAAACTAAACACTTGTTAGTCATAATTTTACTAAAATATTAAATATGGCTTGAGTTGTCACATTTCCAAAAGGACGTAAAAGACCTAAGAAAACTTGAAAAAGAACAGAAAATTAAAAAATAACTTTAGTAACGAAATCCTAGAAAAAATGTTAAGGGTTATGTTTGGCTAAAAAGTAAAAATCAAGGTCAATATCATTCTACCTTTAAGAATACAGTGGAATTTTATGAAAATGGCACTAAGTTCTCTTTGTAAAAGATAGCTAGCCCAATATTCAAGACCACTAGCTTACCAGAAAAAGTTAACTTTGAGAAAGTTTTTTAAAAAGCTAGCCTTTGATAAAGTTTTCCTTTTCAGAAAATAAGAATATTTAGTTTGCCATTGACCTCTTAGAATTAATATACACCAAACATACAACTTGCAATAAAAGCACTAAGTACTTTGAAATGAAAGTGCTAAGAGTTGCTATTACTCCCATTGATAGTTTTGTAGAATATCAGGAATTCTTAAGAAATCAACTTAATTAAAGCCATCAATTATATCTAAGAACAAACTTGCTGATTATCACTGTGATAAAGATAAAGATGAGATTTTATAGGGAGGAATAAATGCCATCTCCATTCTCAGAGACCTTTAAAAACAGAAAGAAAACTATCATCCTAGGTTATTTTAAACAACTATCTGCATAAGAAAAAGGGGGATGGTGCAAGAGCCTTTGAGTATCTTACCTGTTCTGAGTTCTTGTGACATGAGTATGACTTGAAGTGATCACTAGGAAAACATAAAAACCTGCAGCAATCATTGATCCTATGAGAACAGCATATTTAACCATGTACTCAATCTGTATTAGACTACATTCATCAGAGAAACAGAACAAATAGGAGATTTCATACAGGGAAGAGAGAGAGAGAAACTGATTTATTATAGGAACTGGCTCACACAATTATAAAAGCTGCAGTCAGCAATCTAGAGACCCAGGAGAATTGCCAATAGAGTCCAACTCTGAAGGTCTGAGAACCAGGAGAGTCAATGTTGTAAATTTCAGTCTTAGTCCAAGCCTGAAGGCAGGAGATAACAATACTTCAACTCAAAAACAGTCAGGCAGAAAAAATTATTTTTTGTTAAGCCTTTTATTTTACTTTTATTTTTATTTTCCATTTTAAAGATGTGAGGTACAATTCCGGATTGGGTTTACAAGTGGTCACTGTATAGGTAAAGTGTGGGCCTCTCTTTGGTTTCCTCTTAGACTGGTTTGAGACCAGGTACCCTTATTGACGTTAAAGGCCCCCTTCCCCCTTCCCCTGGCAGTTTCCATCTACTTCCAATCCTTTCTTATACTTTTCAGTCCTTCAAGGGCTTGAGTGAGGCTCACTCCTGTTGGGCAGGACACTCTGCTTTACTCAGTCTACCAATTCAAATGTCAATCTCAGTCAAAAACATCCTCACAGACACACCCAGAAATGTTTAACCAACTATCTGGGTATTCTGTGGCCCAGGCAAGTAGATACATAAAATTAATTGTCACACAATCCAGTATTTTTTTTTAGTTTTCAAAATATATTACCACTTAATAGTTATTAAATACCCATAGCAGAATTTAATGATATTGGAGAAAGGGTGTTAAATATTAACTTCTGCTCTGAAAATGAGTGCTACTTGCTAATGTAACTATTTCATCCCTGCAGTATTAGTTAACTTTATCTCAGAAACATTGTGCAAACCATTATGTGTAAAAATATTGACATGTTAAATCATATGTTTCTATTAATGTCTGCTATCCGTGCCAGAATTTTTTCCATATAAATATAAAATGAAATATTTTTAAGTAAAGTGCTATATTCAATACATAATAGAAGATTTCAGGGATTTGACATTAATTATAAATAACATCTCTTTCTAGAAAAATGAGTCTTCATAGATTTTATACATTTATTGAAGTTTTATGTCTTGACAGATTGCAAAAGACTTGACAGAGTCTTTAGTAAGCTAAGCATCAAGAAAACATGTAAGCATAAAAAAGAACTCTATATCTGAAAGCATTAATTCACCAATTCCTTCATGCTGTCATTCATTCAGTAAATATTTATTTAATGTCTACCAATCACTGTAATGGAAGCTTAGCAATATGAAGATGAATAAAACATGGTTCTCCTTTGGAGAAACTCAAACTCTCTGTCTTATAGATGCATAAGCAAATAATTAAAAATGCTCCAAGAAATAAATGTATAAGGGCTAATGTATGTGAAGAGGGCTCCAATAAATGTGTGTACAAAGTGCTGTTGGACTCTTGAGCGTGTGTTTGGGGCATTCAAGATGAGCGTGTTCTTAAAATGGAGGTTAAGTATTAGATAACAAAAACATACAGCATTAATGCATGGAAGAGACATTTACATTTCTGCCAACTCTCCAAATACTAAATGGTCCAGGCAAACCAGGTTGCTCCACTGTTCCCTGATTTTATTCCTTACTTGCCCTTCTCTTCTGGGAGTAACAAAAATGAAAAAAAATCACCCTCTTCTGGAGTCAGAAAAAAAAAAGGATTCAAATTATACAGATCTTGCTGAATCCCTGTTTTCTTATTTTTAACATGTGGATGATAAATTCACCTCTCTGAGTTTTTTGATGACAAGAAATGATAATAGCAAATGTACTTGGCATATTTAAGCATTCAATAAAAATGATAGTTACCATTATTATTAAAGTATTGTCATACTGCACTCTCTGAACGACCTTATCACCAGCACCAAGACCACCTAATAAAATTTGTTTTAACTTTGAAGCTCTATATTTCATGTGAGACTTACATCTTATTTACTCATTCTTCATATGTGATTACTTCTCTGCTTTATAAGGAGATTTTTAATTATATATATCATATTATATAATACACTGTGTATAATATACTATATAATACCACATATAATGGTATGTATGTGGCCAGGCTCGGTGGCTCAGCCTGTAATCCCAGCACTTTGGGAAGCCGAGGTGAGTGGATTGCTTGAGCCCACGGGTTCAAGACCCACCTGGGCAACTTGGCGAGACCTCATCTCTACAGTAAATCAAAAAATTAGCCAGGCGAGGTAGTGCGCGCCTGTAGTTCCAGGTACTCGGAAGGCTGAGGCGGAAGGATCGCCAGAGCCCAGCAGGTCGAGGCTGCAGTGGCCAGGAGCGGCCACTGCACTCCAGTCCGAGTGACAGAGTGAGACTCCAACTCAAAAAAAAATAAAAAAATAATAATGTTATATATGTATAATAATACTATATATAGTAAAATCCCTAGTAAATGTATTTTAAGTTGAATTAAGTTTGTCTAGCTTAGAAAGAGGAGAATTAAACGACATAATCTACTAAAGTAGCACAACCTGTTAGAGGCAGAAGTGGGCTACAGCTGGGCTTCTTAATGCTCAATCTAAAATATATTTTCTCTTAGCGAGGATGGCTGTTTATCTCACAAACAAAATTTGTCATCAATCCATTGCTTAACCATTCCTTGTAGGGAATTAGTCAAATGACCAATCAATCCAATTAATTATAGCAAACACTTCTTATAGCATTTACTAATGATTATAAAATGATGTGTGTGCATGTGTGTGTATTTATTTAATCCTCATAGAACTTCCTAAGTGAAGTAGACATTCATTCTATACTGTCATTTATATAGGGGGAAGGAAACTGAGTCATGGAGAGGTTTTTTATTGTTATTGTTGTATTTTAATTCCCCGGGTCTTACTGCTAATAAATGGCAGAGCCAGGACTCAAACCCAGCCTTGATAATTTCAACTACTTAGTATATTGCCTCTTATTCTTCATACAATTTTATAAACTCATGTAAAGTGCATAAACACTAAAATATCCCATATCAATAAAGCTTATTTCATTGGGAATTGTTCTCCTTCAACAACCTCGGTGGGGAAGTGTCCTTATATGATTAGTCCATGCTACTTTTCTAAATAATTCTCAAACCTTCCTAAGTGCAAAGAAACACTTCTGTTCATGACAAATATTAAAAGCAGGGCGGAAATCATATTCTACCCTTGTTATCTTACTCTACTTTCAGTCTGATACAGGTTTGTGGGAGTCATCAGACCTTCTTATCAAAAAGGTCCCAACTACCTTCCTTCTGGTTGCATATTGTACTACCTGTACCCTGATGTCTTATGTGAACACTGGGGTAGGTTTAGACAATGAAATGTGGGGAGCAGTCATGTGCAGCACCTCTGGAAGAAAGCATGAAAAGCCAGTGCAGGGTTCTCCACATTCCCTTCCCACTGCAGAGGTAATCCTAGAAGCATAGGATGAGATAAAGCCTGAGTCCCAGAATAACCAGGTAAAGCAGAGACCCCTTGGCAACTCACAATGATGTATAGTGTGAGCAAGAAATAAACAATTATGAGTTAAGCTCTTGAGACATTTGAGGTCACCACCAAAACGTAGCTTGCCTTTTTTGAGGTTCAATTTTTTTTTGGAGATTCAATTATTGCTAGATAAACTTTATATAGTTTATATTTAAAATATTTAGAAATAGCTCAATTTTAGAATAGTTAGCATACTTTATGGCATCGTTTGACTTAAATTTTGTGTTTTGTAAGTTTTCACAACATGTTTTCTATAAATGAAAACTTGTTTAGATGTTAAACAGCTTTTAAATTTCTAATTAGCCCTAAAAGAATTAGCCTATACTTTCTCTTGCAGGGATAATCCCTGAGATATGAAGTTATTCATAATTACACATATGATAATCATTAATGTTCTATTTTTGTTTGGGGGGAGTTGTTTTTGTTTCTTTGTTTGTTTGTTTTTTAGTTGCTGTGAATGTTCTGTTCACTCTTCTCCTTTATTTGTAGGCTACCAGACATGAGGTTCCTCAACAAAGTATTTTTCAAACTGTTTTAATACAACTTTTGACTAAATTTTAAACTACATTTCCTTACCACTGTTATACTAGCTGTTATAGATGTGAAGCTAATATGTGTGTGCATGTGTGTGTTCATCATGGTCTCCAAGAACTACATGTATTGTTAGGTCTTAGGAAACTCTTCCAAGGACTGCACCAGTCTTTGAATCATTCCAGCTTGGATGATTCTTGAATTTTATTTTTATAATGGTCAACCTCTTGATTCTTCAAACTCATGGAAGGAAACAACACTACACATGAATTCAAAAAAAGAACTGATCCAAAAGGCATTAATATTTGGTTCTGGAAATCATTACATAACATTTTATTAAGGCAGTATCTTACATTTCAGACTTACAAAAAGTTGCAAATATGTACAAAGAAATTTTCACATAACCTGGCCTAGCTTTCCAAAAAGTTAACGTCTTACATAACATCATCACAATTTTCAAAAACAGAAAAGTAGCTGGGCATGATAGGGCATGCCTGTAGTCCTCGCTTTTCAGGAAGCTGAGATAAAAAGACCTCTTTAGCCCAGGAGTTCAATACCAGCCTGTGCAACATAACAAGAATTCTTTTCTTTAAAAAAAAAGTAAATAAATAAATAAGAAAGAAATATTGATTACAATACCCTTAATTAATCTAAATAACTTATTCCAGTTTTTTTTTTAATTTCTACTCATTTGCTGGGCCATGATCCAACCTGGACAGAGTACATTTAGTTGTCATGTCTCCTGAGTCTCCTTTAATCTGGGGCGGTTTCTCTTTCTTTTTCATGACTGATGCTTTTGAAAATAGATATTTTGTATAAAGTCTCTCCATTTAGGGCTTTCTG
Source organism: Tarsius wallacei (assembly GCA_963574415.1). NCBI lineage: Eukaryota > Metazoa > Chordata > Mammalia > Primates > Tarsiidae > Tarsius > Tarsius wallacei. The sequence goes on from CAUYQG010098280.1 coordinate 8,936, forward strand.
ATATTGTCCTCACGATTAAATTCAGGTTATATATCTTTGGTAAGAATACCAGAGAGGTTATGTTGTGCCTAAGAGCATTACATCAAGAGACATGCTACTATCTCTCATTACTTGTTGATGTTAACTTTGATCAGTTGAACAACATGGTAGATGACTGAACAACAAATTCACTAGATTTCTCCATTGTAGACTTGTTCTTCTTCTAACAAAGAGATATTTTTAAATGACTGTACATGCTTTCTCTCCCTCTTGTCTTTTTTCTTTCCTTCACAAATTTAATGTGAAAAATACTTAGTGGAAAATTTATAGTGGAAAATTTGAGTGACACCTATTAAACTGATGGATTTCAAGTATTAATTTTCCCATCTAGTCTACATTTTTCAAAATAGTGATTTACTCTAAATAAAAGACTCTGTTGTGTAGAAAATGTTCCGATGAATATAGTCTTCTAAAAGTTGTCCTTAGTAATTTAAGTATACCTTTAATACCCTCTTAAAATTTTGGTCCTAAATGTACCTCTGCCCCAGAAGCAATCATATGGCCGAGAGTGAAATCAAATATCATTGTACAGTATTCTGCTCTTTTCTGGTCCTTAAAACCTCAGAATAAAACTGAAATTATACATATATTATATATATATATAAATATACATTTAATTCTGCTACTTTATTAACAAAACAGAATTAAATGAAGAAAATTACATGATGTACAACATAGAAATTTCACTACAAATTTCTTGTATTCACTTAAGTATCCCTTTCTCTTGATTTTCTTTTTCCATTAAAGCAGAACATACTTGTTCGCAACCCAGTCTTCAATTCTTGAATAATTTAAAGAAAGTACCTTGAAAGCAGAATCACTTCGAATCCAATATACATTTGGCAGTGAAAGATGGATTCAGATTTTATACTTGGATAACTTGACTATGACTGAGCTCAATCCAAAGTTCACAGAGGCCAGAGCAGTGATCTCACACATCTCAGAAAATGGGCAATTAATGGCACTCAGGCTGACTGCAACCAAAATACAGTCTGACAAGAGGAAAAGCTGTGTGCTTTGCAGCCATGAAGCATGATGTTGAAGAATGCCTACAGGGACCAGAGCGGGCCTGAGCCACTCTCTTGTACTCAGCATCATGAGCAAAGAGAGAGAGACGGAGGGAGGAGTTACATACTGTTTCAGACAGTCATCACGTGAGATGCCAAGCTTAGAGTTCACTATGTTTAATTAATAATAATGGGAAAAATCAGTGAGTAGATCTTGAACACAATGACTAAAAGTTGACTGCCTTCTTCTTATAAATAATCCCGTTTAATTTATTTATGCCTTCATATATTATTACAGGCTAAAAAAGTTATTAAAATGTAAAAATTTTGACTTAAATATTTAAGAAGAATAAGAAATTATTTTTACTTCATGCTTAATGTTTTACAGAACACTCTCATACTTGATATCTTACGTAATCTTCCCAGCTCCCATGTGAGTTAAGAATCCTTTCCCCCATTTTAAAGATAAGGAAGCAGTCTTGGACTCATGTAAGTGACTTGTATCAGGTTGCATAGCCAAAAGAATAGTGTCAGGAAAAACTAAAATTATGAATTTAGCTTATATATTTTAGCAGTGAAGGTATTTTTCTAAACTCAATGGATATTGAAATATTAATTTCTGTAGGCAAATATTACTTGATTTTATACGTTCCGGGTTATTTTGAAAATTTAAGTATTGATGCAAGACTCCTTAGCCCATAAAGAGCAAAGAAAATTAATTTTATTCATATGAGAAACCATCAGTGTATGGTTACCTAAGTTTAGCTAACTCCACTGTCTAAAAACTGAATTATCGTAGGGGGTGTCCGGCGCTCCGGAGGCTGCGAGTGCAGATCTGGGATACAGCGGGACAGGAACGGTTCCAGTCTCTTGGTGTGGCCTTCTACAGTGGCGCAGACTGCTGCTTTCTAGTGTTTGACGTGACTCTTCCCAACACATTCAAAACTCTTGATAGCTGGAAAGATGAGTTTCTTATCCAGGCCAGTCCCTGGAATCCTGAGAACTTCTCCTTTGTCGTGTTAGAAAACAAGATTGACCTTGAAAAGAGACAAGTGGCCACAAAGCGGGCACAGGCCTAGCGCTACAGCAAAACATTCCCTACTTTGAGACTAGTGCCAAGGAGGCCATCAACATGGAGCAGGCATTCCAGATGATTGCACGGAAAGCACTTAAACAGGAAACGGAGGTGGAGCTGTATAATGAATTCCCTGAACCCATCAAACTGAACAAGAGTGACTGGGCCAAGGCCTCAGCAGAAAGCTGCAGTTGCTGAAGGGGCAGTGAGAGTAGAGCACAGCGTCCTTCACAAACCAAGAACACACACGTAGGCCTTCAACACAAGCCCCCTTCTCTTCAAACAAAACATAAATTGATCTTTCACATCCAGCTGCCAAAAACCCCACCAAACACAGTCACGCCCCATACATCTCTCTCTCTCTCTCTCTCACACACACACACACACACACACACACACACAGATCTGATGCAAGCAAACTCCAGCCCATGCCCGTGATGGCTCCTTGGGGTCTTCCCACCTATCACATGAACCTGTGTTTGTGGTGGCAGGACAGGTCAACTGTAGAAATTGTTCTGATGGGGAATTGGCATTGGAAGCTCATTCTTTTTGTCTTCTGGACAGGGAGAGAACTGTTTACAGTTAATCTGTGTCTAATTAGTTATCTGATTTTTTTAATGGTCTTGTGGTCTTTTTGCTCCCTTATCCTGCCTTCCCCCTTCTCCCTTGAAGCCTACCCCTTGGGAAGGCTGGTGGCCCATGCTTCATTAAGGGCTCACACCCAGACTGATCAGGCTGCGTTTTGTATGTATCTTTTAATGCTTGTTACTTTTAACTAATCAGATCTTTAACTAATCAGTATCTATTTATTATGTAATACTTCTTAGAAAAGAATCTTATAGTACATGTTAATATATGCAACCAATTAAAAATATATAAATTAGTGTAAAAATAAATAAATAAAAAACCGGAATTATCTGTATAATTCAAAAACCAAGCTTTTATTAAATTATCAAGCATCACTTTTAATAAAATTTTCATTGACAGAAAATATTTAAATGCATAAGAACAGCACAAATATATATATATATATCTTGCAATCCCTTAAAGATCCCTTTAGAAGGTGATTAAGTTGTGAGGGGTCTACTATCATAAATGGGATCAGGGCCCTACAAGAGACTTGAGGGAGCCTATTTACCCCTTCCACTCTGTGAAGAAACATAGAAATTGCTATCTGTGAAGCAGAGGACAAGCCCTTCCCAGACCCTGAATCTCTTGGTACCTTGATCTTGAACTTCCCTGACTTCAGAACTGTGAGCAATGAATTTCTGGTTGTTTATAAATCAGCCAGTCTAAGATTTTCTGTTATTGCTTTCAAGATTTGTTCAGAATAAAGAGCGATAATAGAGAACGGATGAAGCGAGTGATCAGAATTTGATGTCTGGACTAGGAGGGAAAATTGTAGAGCAGGAATATCTGCAGGAAAAAAATACAGACTCTGAGTATGAACACATCAGAACACTAACAGAATTAAACGCAGCAGGAAACTACCTCATTTTGCAGATAGGACAGCTGAGGGATAGGTAATTTAAGTGACTCAGCTGAGGTCACACAGCCATTGAACCGGACTGGAATTTGATTCTCTGATTTCAATTCAGTGTTATTTACATGTTGCCACTCTGCAGCTTTCTCCATGTGCGTTAGCTATGTTTTCTGACCATAGCATGTGACTCAGCTAATTAGACACGATGCTAATTTGCTTATTGCTAAACACTCACAACACATATGACTCTGTTTAAGTCCTTTAAATGACAACGCCTCCAGAACTGTGAGAAATAAGTTTCTGTTGTTTAAGCCACCCAGTCTATGGTATTTTGCGATAGCAGCTCAAACAGACTAATATAAATAGGAAGATTAAATAGAACACTCAACAGTTTACTGCACATTTAGTTATATTCTGGAGTGAGAAGACAGAGCAAGGTAAGGGAGGCCCTATCTTTTAATAAGTTCATCTTCTGAAAGAATCAGCCACAAAACAACACCAATATAATGTAATAATAAATGTAAGCTAGAGTTATTCAGACCATTAAAGAGCTAAGGGACATTAGGGAGCTGGCAGTAGTGGTAGTGAAAAATGGAGCCAAGAACAGTTGAAAACAGTATTCTGAAGTTTTGAGCTTCTGAGCCAGGAATTTTAAAATATGCTGTGTGCTTGTCACAAAATAGAGTGGTGATATAACGGGCAAAATAATGCCAAAAGACACAATTAGAAGCTTTATAATTTTATTTGTTTAATAAAAAAGGCTATAGAAACTTAAACACAAAAATTGTACAAAAAAGGAGACTATGAGATAGTACCCAATTTCCCACATCATCCTCATAAGTACAAACCTGCAGATGAAACTTTTGACATAGACTGAGAATCCTACCAATTAAAGAAGTTCTTTTTTTCCATATTTGCCATGGAGTTTAAATTACTTCTTGCCCAGTCCTCCATCCAATTGCAATTGTCCATTGGGAAGACTGGCTGCATTTCTGCATGTTCACTATGTTTAGTAAAATGACCCTAGCATGCATGATTCTGGATTTTTAATCATGAGACTGGATGAATCACATTCATAGGCACAATATCCCTTGGCAAACTTAGACTTCAGGTCTGCCTAAAATCCATCTCACATATGTAACCACTGATCTCATGCTTGTGAAATTTTTCTTTGAGTGCTGATCAATCTTTGCAAAGCTATTTTTTTTTATTTAAAGAGGGCAAGGTGATGAATTAAGATGAGTGAGAAGTCAAAAACACAAGTGGGCTAAGGCTTATTTCTGAGATCCCATGAGTAGGAAGCAAAAATCTAATCAGAAAGACAAAAATAGGGCTAAGAGTATGTGTGGTTGGCAGGGCACAATGTTAATCCAGAAATAGGTGTCAAATATAATCTATACAAGCATTAGAAATAAACCAAGTCATAATCTCAGTTTGATGTTGACCAACTCAAAATCGGTTGACTTTCCCAGAGCATAACCTTCTGGGGAAAAGTTTCATCTATAGGCTTATACCTAGTGGTTCACCTTCACCTATGGTAGTTATGGCACTCCAAACTGGCTAAGGCAAATGATAAGATTGGCAGTATATTGCTGAATGATTGAGTAGGCACAGGCAAAGACAAGGAGATCTGCTCTGAGGGTACTGAGAAAGACAAGCAGAAGTCATCAACTCTGGGGTCAGGATTGTTTGCTAATTACTAGTTAATTATAAGACTGATTAAATGGATGGAAACATCCAGGTGTGGTGACTCATGCCTGTAATCCCAGCACTTTGGGAGGCCAAGGTAGAAGAATTGCTTGAGGGTAAGAGTTTGAGACCAGCCTGAGCAACATAGTAAAATCCTGTATCAAATTAACAGAAAGAAAGAAAGGGGGGGGGGGGGGGGACGGAAGGAGGGAGGAAGGGAGGAAAGAAGGAAGGGAGGGAGGAAAGAAGGAAGGAAGGAAGGAAGGAAGGAAGAAAGGAAGGAAGGAAAAAAAGTATAGAGAAAGAGAAATTGAGGGATTTGATGTTTAAATGAGGTTGAAGTACAGGCAAGAGAGAATAAAAGAGTTTTAAGAGGACATGATTTGAAAATGAAATTTCAGAATTGAAGATGAGGGATAGACTGAAATGCACAGAAGGGACATGGTTAACCAATTATCAGAATTTTAGTATAATGTGATTACTGATTGAATGTCCCATCCCCATCTACAGAGTGATTGCTTTAAATGGCAAAACCAGAAGATGACCCAAAGGCATGACACCACAACCTACCACTTTTCTAGAGTTCTATTTACATGATTTCCCAATTATAATTTCTTAGGAAAGCTTCCATAGCAGAGCCATATTAAACTCTTCAGCCCCATATTATAATAATTAATGACTGCATTAGTGAAAAAGCAAAATGTTTAATGACAACTTAAGGGAATATTGGCATATAATCAAAGAGCATCCGCACATTAATTGGATTACAAGACAAATCTAATTATTTTCCTTGTTTAGCTCATTAAAAACAAATGAGCAAAACAACTAACAAAGGCAGTATTCTTTGACTCTAACTTGGAATCAGCACAAATGACTTTATGATTATACATGTTTCTCATACAAAGAATTTCTATTTTGATGCCCTTAAATGTTTCAAAGTATATTGCATCTGTGGACACTCTACAAAATCTAATAAATGTATAGCCTTTCTCCCAGGAATTTTAAGGTTTCCTCCTTAATTTTCACCATGTTTCTGTTAAAATTTATTGCTACTGTATTCTTCAGAGAACAAGGAGAATTATAGGAGCTCCAGAAACTGTTTACCTGTGGTAAAGCAAAGAATATCTAGATCCAAACATCCCAAATTTTAATCCAACTCTCACCTCCTAAAAACTGCTGTTGTGTCTCTATATAGTTTTTACAAAGTAGACCACAGAACGCAATCTATTTTAAAACTTTGAAGATAATCAGAATATAAATTCTTTATGTAAGAAAATTTAGGCAAGTTATTCAATTTATCTTTGCCTACAGTTTTTTCATCTGTAAAATTGAGATGATAATGGTATTTAATTAACACTATTTTGTGAGGATAATGAGTTAAATCACATAAAGTGTTTTATTTATTTATTTTTTTTTTATTTTATTATGTTATTGTGGGGTACAGTTAGGGGTTAGGCATACAAAAATATTTCGTTCAGGTACCCTTGTTGATAAGAGGTGTCTCCCCATCCTCAGATAGATACCCACCACCATTAATCCCATCCCCC
>CAUYQG010098281.1:0-59959 GCA_963574415.1 Tarsius wallacei
TGTTTCTGGTGGGTATTCCCATGAAAAGCTGATTTCTATAAGTGTTAAGAAAATCTAAAAGTCTAAAGTAAAGCTGTTAACTCAGATAAAGCTGGTCTCAGGAAGGTGGGCCAACCTCTTTATATGGCTTTATGGCCTCAAAGAATATTCATTCATGATATACCAGCAAATTAGCTTATGAAAGCCCTCTAGCCTGAGTAATTGTGTTTGGGTGTTCTCTCCTCCTCTGCAGCCATAAGCACTAGTAACTTCAAAGTTTGTCATGGATCCACTACAAATCCTGATAGATATTTATGTTCCTGGAATTCATGTTAATGACTTAGGATTGTCCATAAAATATATATTGTCTCTAATGGGTTTCATTCATTCATTCAAATTAAGAAACTATTTCTATTACCTTAACGTATTAGATACTGTGCAATTCACTAAAAGAAATAATAAATAGAGCAATATATAAGAAAGTAAACAGAAAATTAGGATTAAAATTCTGTGATGAGTAATGAGTTAATAGGTGTAAATAGTTTGAGGTCCCTGGATAATGTAAAGTTATAACAAATTTTCTAACAATTTTTGGTGAGAAGGTGAAAGAATTAAAGCCCTTATGCGTTGTTGGTGGGAATGGAAAATGGTACAGTCACTGTGAAAAACACTATGGTGATACCTCATAACAAAGAAACATAGAATTATCATATAATACATTTCCACTTCTGAGAATATACTAAAAGAATTGAAAGTGGAGACTTCAACAGATATTTGTGCGCTAATGCTCATAGCAGTCTAATTCACAGGAATCAAAAGATGAAACAATCCAGTGGACATCGACATGAATGGATTAAAAAATGTAGTATATAGATACAATAGAAATTATTCAGCCTCAAAAATAATTGAAATTCTGACACATGCTACAACATGACTTAACACTGAAGGCATAAGCCAGTACAAAAGGGCAAATAATGTATTATTTCACTTATATGAGGTATCTAGTCAAATTTATAGAGACAAAAAATAGAATGGTGGTTGCTAGCAGCTGGTGCAAAGGAGAATGGGAAGCTATTGTTTAATAGGCAGAGAGTGTCAGTTTGAGGGCATGAAAAATTTCTGGAGCTGAATAGAAGTGATGGTTTCACACTAATATGAATGTATTTAATGCCACTGAACTATACATCTAAAAATGGCTAAAATGGTAAATATGTTGTATATATTTTACCACAATAAAAAATAATTGTAAAAATAAAATATGTTTTTCAAAAGTGAATACTTAACTTTCAGTCAATCTCAGTAGAATAAAGATAATTGTTGTCTTATATCAAATTTTTTTCTTTAAATTAAGCATTCTTATATGAGCATTCTTTTCTATAAATTGTAGCTCATGACAGGCTTATTTGCTTAACTGTCACAAGAATCTCCCATGACATGTCTTATACATTTAGCTGTCTTAAATATGTGGAAATAAAAATTAAAATGTTATTTAGCTATCAAAATTTTTCCACTTTGCCTAAAATGCCCTAGGTATGGTAGTTAGTTCAATCAAGAAATTCAAGTTAGGATTTAGGGAAATGATTATTAATTTTAAAGTATGCTCCCTAATTCATGTTTCCATAGACATTTAGAAAATATTACTTAGTATCTAGTTTCAGGGCTTTCCTTAAACATAAATTTCCAACTCAACCGTGTAAAATGTACATGACTTTAAACAAAAAAGACAATGTATGCAAAATCTGGAGTAAAAACACAATGACATCTGTGAGACTATCAAGCCTATTATGGGCAGTTCTCGAAAAAATTCTAGGCCTCAAAGACAGAATTCTTGGTTAAAAGTGTTGCTATGTATTATGTCACTAGCTATGAAATTTTGAGCAAGAAACTTATCCGAGTTAAACTTCAATTTTCTCAAATATGAAATGGTAATAATGTTATCTTTCTCATAGATGTGTGATTAACATTAAATGAGAAACCCAGTTTCACAATCATTCATCCACAGTCCCCAAATCCCAAAACGTTTTTTCATAAATTGGCTCCAAAACTTATTTAGCAAATATTCTGATCTAAGTTGCCTTGAGAATATTTTTAGTGCTTTTGTTCCCATTTATTGTGAATCTTCATAGGTTTTATCATGGAAATATTGAAGTGCTTGAATCTGGGTTGCTACTCAATCCAGATGGGACGTGACATCTGGTATATGCTTTGGTTTTCTTATTTAAATCTGTAAACTCTGAATTCCTACACATATCTGAATCCAAGAATCTCCCGAATAGAAAAAATATTTAATAAAACACTTCACACTTACTCAGCACTTAGTTTAGTTATGATGATGATTCATTTGGGCACTTGTGAGAACTTGAACTTAAAAAGGAACCACACTATTTCATTTAAGGTATAGTCAATTGAATATATTGAATTGATATAAATGATGCCAACGCAGTAAACAAGTACTGTTCCCCGCGGTTTATCACTTTTTTTGAGATTTCTGCCTCTTTTCTTCCTTTCCATACAATGTAAAATTATATTGCATAATCTAAAATTTTCAGGTCAAATTATTTGATTATTATAAATTACAGTTGACCCTTGAACAGCATGTATTGGAACAGTCTGGGGCCACTTATATGAGATTTTTTTTTTTAAGAAAATGATTCCAAGCATTCCTTCCTTCCCCTTCACCTCTCCTCCTTCTTCTGCCTCTGCTACTCCTGACAGGGCAAGATCGACCTTCCTCTTCTTCCTCCTTCTCAGCCTATTCATCATGGGGTTGAGAGTCAAGCCCATTATGATGATCCTCTTCCATTTAATGAATAGTAAATATATTTTCTTTTCCTTATGATTTTTTTAAGTAATGTTTTCTTTTCTCTAACTCACTTTATTGGAGGAATGCGGTATATAATACATATAGTATACAACATATGTGTTAATCAACTGTGTGTTAAAGCTTCCAGTCAACAGTAGGCTATTGTTAGTTAGGTTTTGGGAGTCAAAAGTTATCCATGGCTTTTTAACTGTATGTGGAGTTGATGCCTTTAAACCTTGCATTGTTCAAAAGTCAACTGTAATCCATTAACATTGCTTTCATTAGTCTTACTAGATATTGACCTGTTTCTAAATAATTTTATTTTTTGAATGAATATTTTTGGGCATGCCTGGTGAACTATCTTACAAGTAAAAAGAAAAACCAAAACCAAAAGCCCTTCCATTTTCCTGACCTACTCCTGCTCCTCAGTTGTGGCATAAAGGAAAGAACTCCATGCCTAAGGGGAATCAGAACCATTCAACTATGTTTTCCTTAATTCTGGCCTATTTCACATGTCCTTGGTTACTCACAACACAGCACTGAAACATTTCTGAAATGAGTTCTTTGAAATACATTGTTAATATTATCCATACAGGTGAGGTAAGGGGCTATGGTAAGCCATGTTTGTGTGATTTATTTTTATTATATAAAGACAATGCCAGGCGTGGTGGCTCATGCCTGTAATCCTAGCACTTTGGGAGGCTGAAGTGGGAGAATTGTCTGAGCCTAGGAGTTCAAGACCAGCTTGGGCAATATGGCAAGACCTCATCTATACAAAAAATTAAAAAATGATTTAGGCATGGTGGTGTGCATCTGTTGTCCCAGCTACTTGGAGCTTGAGGTGGAACGATTACCTGAGCCTAGAAGGTCAAGGCTGTGGTGACTCTTGAGTGTGCCACTGCACTCCAGCCTGGGCAGCAGAGTGAAACTCTGAAAAAAAAAAAAAGTTTGCGAAAACAATAATGAATTATATTTGTGTCATATCAAAAGTTATACCCCAGAGAATTTTTATTATCTTCTCTAACCACCTCGATTTTTCCTCAATTAGAAAACCCAGGTTGATTTACATATTTTATGAGAGTCACAGTTATGACTTTAAAAGGTACACATATTATGTAATTGATTTAAAATTTAAATGAGCCTAGTTGAAAATTGTTTAAAGAAAATACCTTGACTATCAGAAATATGTGATAAACAGATTAAAAAAATAACGAGATCCCATCTCTACAAAAAAATTTAAAAATAGCCAGGCATGGTGGCCTGTGCCTATAGTCAGGCCCTCAGGAGGCTGAGGAGGGAGGATCACTTGAGGTGAGTGAGCTCAAAGCTGCAGTGAGCTATGATTGTGCACTCCAGCCTGGGCCACAGAGTAAGACCCTGTCTCAAAAAAGAATTAAACAAACAAATGCGTATTTTACAAGTCTTTTCTCTTTTCTTAATTTAAGTGTATTCCTTTGTTTATGTTTTAATTTTTTAAGTGTCTTTAAGACTTTGGCAGATGCATATATACATACACGCATACATAGAAAATAAATTTGTTGAGTTTTGACATATGTACATATTCATAAAACCAAAACTACAATCAAAAAAATTATCATGACATTCCCCCAAATTTCTTTGTGCCCCTTTGAATTCTTTTTTCTCTCCCGACAATATTATTAATGCCCTTTCTGTCATTACAGATTAGTTTTTATAGTTATTGATTAGAATTTTATATACAAATTAAGTCAAAAAGGCAATACTTTACTTTTATCTTTTTTTTTCACTCAGCACAATTTTTTCTTTCTTGTTAATTTTTAATTTTAAAGATGTGGGGTACAATTCAGGGTTAGGTATTTATAAATGGTCATTGTACAGGTAAAGTTTGGGCCCACTTTGGTCCCCACTTTGCCTGGTTTGAGATCAGGTACCCTTATTGATGTAGTGTCCCCACCCGCTGGCAGTTTCCCACTACTGCCAATTTCTTTCTTATAGTATTACAATAATAGTTCAGGGTCTGCTTATGAGTGAGAACATGTGGTACTCAGTGCTTTGTTTCTGTGATAGATTGCTGAGTATTATAGCCTCTAAGTCCATCCAAGTTGCTGCGAAGTTCATAATTTTGTCCACCTTTATGGCTGCGTAATATTTTTTCCAGTCCACTTTCGATGGGCAGTATGATTGGTTTCTCAGTTTTTATATTGTGAATAGTGCTGCAATAAACATGCGTGTGCAGGTATCTTGTTTTTCTTAGAAAATAGTACCTTTGAGTAATTCTCGGTTGTCCAATGCAACTTATAGGTGATAACTATTGCTATTAAAAAAAATCTTTTCAAATGTTAGCAAACTGATATTTTAAGGAAGAGGGAAAAAAGTTAAAGTACTGAATTTATAATTTGTTCTGACAAGTGAGGATTCTAGTATATTCACAATGAAACTATACTTGATACAGTTAATGGTAAATATATGTAAACATTTTTATGCACTATATAAAAATTGTAAATTTTTATTTGGATTTTTACTACAATTTAATGTGCTGCAATTTTTCAGCTTCTCAAAATAGTGAGTAGGCAATCCCTGGGCTGCCTATATTATACAATAATGCATTTTTTTACTTTGATATATTCCAACTAAACATAACTACTATGTGAAATAAATGATTGTTTTTACTATTTTTTCACCTTTAGAATTGAGACTTTTATAAGCCTAAAATCCTGAACATTTTCTCTTCCATATAGCTTAATAGATGGAAGTTTGTCATTTTGTTATTGTTTTTGAGAATCATGACTTTTCTTTTATGATCTGCATAAGAAGTCCTTAACCCTCAGATATGCCAGCAAGAAGATATGTTTTTACTTTTCTTTAATGATTATATTAATCTTAAACAGAGCTGTCTCCAAGGATCACCATTTTAATTTCCCAGCCACATGTAACAATTAGATCTGTGTAATTATGACTTAAGCAATAAGCATTCTGAATAGGTTAGTGTACCAGTAAGCAACAGCAAGCCAGTTGTATGACCCTAATGAACAAGCCTGGTTGTATTGTCAGCATACATTTGACACAAAGTTATATTGTTAGGTTAGGGAAACCATAACACGTTACATAGTATTGTCCCTGGAGCAGAATCACATAGCTTAATGCTCCAGTCATTTAACAGATAGAAAATATTTTCTTGATCTTTATGTTCATTAAGGAACAGTTCCAAGCTTCCTTGGGGGATTCAAAACTAAATGATTATTTTAGAAAGGAGAAATGTGTGTGTGTGTGTATGTGTGTGTGTGTACACATTTCTCCTTTCTAAAATAATGTGTGTGCGCACCCACACACATATATATGTTATTAAAATATATATATGTTATTAAAATATATACATATAATTTTTGCTCGTCTCTACTCTAAAAATTTCTTTTCCTCTTCCTAATACTTTTATTTTTCTACGTTTGTTCTATTCTGTCCATCTTGCGGATATGTGTTAATAAATCTTCAACATTTTTTAGCTTTTAATTCTTTGCATGACTATAAAAAGTTAATAACAGATTTATATTTTTATTAGCATTTATGCTGCAAATGCGAGAGACATCTTAAATTCTAATTTAATGCACCTTTAAAGTCCTTTTTATTAGCCTGTTAATTCCCAGCTGTACTGTTTTATTGAAATGCACATTATATTTGCACCATAGTCAAAACAATGTTGTGAATCTAGAATTGTGAGGAAAAAATAATTCTAGTGGTTGGATAAACTACATACTCAACAATCTTGAAAGTCTGCCATAAACATAACTGGTCCATTGAAGCTGTAATTGTAATGACATATCTTTTGGTAGTATAAATGAATAATTGCTCATATGTATACATCCCTAGGTAGGTGATTTTATTTGTAGATAAAAGTTAGACATGTGCTGTTGGTGACAATTTGTAAGTTTCGTTCTAAATATAAATTTTATCATATGGCCTCAAAAATGTATGTCTAGAAATCTGGATTCATATATGAGTAATATGATTACTTTCTCAAGAACTAGAATTGTAGTGTTCTAAGTGTTCTCATGCATTTCACATGAAAGAAACCCTGGTGTTTGGTTTAATGTACTAGGAAAATGTGCATTTTGTATGCTTAATGGCCAGCCTAATTTTAGTATTTCCCCCACCAGAGCTCATGAACTGTTTTCTGCCTTCTTATTTGTATTCTATGTGTGACCCAGCAGGTATCAGACTAGAGAACACTGGGGAAACAGATAGTCCACCTCTAATTAAATACCTAACATCTCCCCCACCATTTTAATGTGCATTTCCCCAAATGGAAAAGCAGATGGCATCACTTGAGCCCACCGAGTGACAACCTCCTTTTTAAATTTCTGCTGAAATGGAAAAGTGGGGGCAATGCCAATTCAGCCTTTACAGCTCATTCACATAATGGACAAGATGGCAAATTAGTTTGGAGGGAGTTACAGCACCCTGGGGGTATAAATATAAGCCATCTTCATTGCCACTGCACCAGTCCAGCCATATCCAAACCCGGGGGGGGAAACATGTGGGTCTTGGTTTATTTTGTACGTAGCAGGAACTGGCAGCAAAGTTACATGGTGAAATAGATTTCCAACATTTTCTCTGCCGTTAATTGTAATCTTCCAAGGTTTCCTCTGTGATAAAGTTTACAAAAGGGAGTGTTAGTAAAAACTATCATTAGCTTCATGGATCAATGTGGTTTGGGGAATACAAAACAACTTTAGTTGTTTAAAAATAGGATATATCAGAGGGTGTCCCCCTCCTTCCTACGGATAGCAAATCACACTATTGATCGGTCTATAACTGTAGTATAACTGTGCAAAATTTTCAGATATCAGGTGGACTAGTTGGGAATACAAACACAGACACTCTACTAGTGAGTAGAGTATATGGCATCTGAGAGACCTCCTGCATATCCCAGTGTGAATCCTTTTCCAAAGACATGACCTCTGTCCATGATAAGATTATGAAATATAAGGAAAGGTTTAGGACAAAGGCACCATTGTTCTGTTTTTCTATTTGTCCTCTTTGCTTATATTTCACACCATTTGTCCAGTGGACTTTGTCAAGTAATTCTGAGAAAAGATAGTGACTAAATGAAAAAGTATATGTATATAAAACCATAAAATAAATACAGATGAAAATATGATCTTAATATACATGGATGAGAGTATAATTACAATACTGAGAGAAATACAATTGAGATAAATAATTATGAAAATCCAAGAATTGCTGTCCCCAATGCCCAAATCAATATGAAGGATTAACAAAGTTCTTTTCCAATTTCAAATAATGTCTCACATCGTTAGTCTTTCTTGATTTTGAAGACTGAATAGAAAGGAAATTGGAATTATGGAAAGAGGAAGTGAAAAAAAAGAATACATAGATCTAAAAGTAGTTTGTAAAATGTTTATTTCTTAATCCACTTTATATTTAAAAAAATAAAGTTAAAACTCGTTTGTATGGCAGAAAACATGGATGATTCTTTAAACCAGTGACTCTCAAAGTGTAGCCCGCAGACCAACAGCACCAGTATCATCTGGGGAATGGTGCGAAATGCAAATTCTTGAACAGGCCTACAGAATCAGAAAATGTTGTAAGACCCAGCAATCTGTATTGTCATAAGTCTTAACCTAATTCTTACATAGTCTAAAGTTTGATAATGACTTCTTTAAGCCTTTGTTTTATGGAGCTACATGTACTAGTAAACATATGCACTTACTAGTAAACTTGGCAGTTACACAGTAGTTACATTTTTTTAAAAAGTTTATTTATTTTAAAGATGTGGGGTTCAATTCAGGGTTGGGTATACAAACATTGATCATGCAGTTACCCTTGTTGAAGAGATATGCCCCTCCCTCCCCTAGCAGTTTCCCTCAACTGCCAGTCCCACCCCCCCTCCCCTGACAGTTTTCCGCTACTGCTAATCGCTTTCTTATAGCATTATAATTGTTCTTGATCACCTTATGAGTGAGAACATATGGAACTCAGTTATTTGTTTTTGTGATAAATCACTGAGTATGATAGACTCCAAATCCATCCAATTTGCTATGAAGTCCATATATTTGTCCTTCTTTATGGCTGCATAATATTCCATTGTGTATATGTACCACATTTTTTTTTTACCCAGTCCGGCTTCAATGGGCAACACAGTTGGTTCCATGTTTTTTGCTATTGTGAATAGAGCTGCAACAAAAATTTTTTAAATGTCTCTAATCCTAATGCTGATCAGTGTTCTGATTTTCAAAGAGGGGCAGTGAAATTTAGGGAAACTTGCTGTTAGCCAAATAAGCAAATGTGTTAAGATATTATATATGTTATTTAGTCAACTACATTTAAAAAACACAATTCTGAAAATACTTTCTGAATGAATGGAAACTAGGTTTGGTTTCTTAATTCCTAAAATAATATATAGCTCTTGCAAAGGCATACCATATTTTATAAAAAATATGATCTACAACTGTCCAATATATCTTCATTTAAGGTAAAGGTTCTTATCATTAAGATATGAAATTGATGAACTGATTTTCTTCTCTCAGGTCTATGTGTTTGAATTTTAGCTGGTTGACATTGACTCTAAGGGCTGCAACATTTACTATAAAGGAACTGATCATTGTGTAAATAATCTTCAAAATCTAATATGCTTAAGTATCATAGACCCCAGATTCTTAAAAGGTAGAAAGTATCCACGAATCCTCAATGATATTGCTGACTCAGGATAATAAGGGTAATTCATATTTGAAATTAAAAATTTTTTCTAGTTCAGTAAATAAAACGTTTAGAATTCAATAGGTATCAATGGCTTAAAAAAACAGAGAACTCTTACTTAGAAAGTAGCTATTCCTATGGAAATTTTATTCCATTATGTCTAGCAAAGTAGGGTTTGCTATCAAAAAGGCATGCTTTCATTAACTTTACAAAGATATATTCCAATATGATGAATAACATTATATCTAACATAGTATAGTTTGACATGATATAATTGGTTTACATTTTTTGTTCCTGGTAGGATACTTTTTTAAACCTGTTAAAGTCAGAGTTTGAAGTATTAGCCATTGTGGTAAGGGTTAGAAATTTCTTCTGATCTAATTACTTAAGGATATTATAAACAAAGCAGTGTGAATCCTAATGGATACTACTCAGATACTAAAGACCTACAATAAGAAAAGAAACATTTTTATTTATGTTGGACTATGCACACTTATTTAATGTTTTTGCAATATGTAGCATGTGCTTGCTACATATTTAATGCAGTGAAGTAGGCACTTTGTGGGATATAAACTTGTTTACAATTTGGTGCATTGAAAATTCTTATGATTCAACTTTGATATGCCACTCTCAAGAAAGACACTTGCAAGTATTTCAAGAAAAGAAAGGAATGGAAAGAAAAAGATGAGTGTTTGAGGATGGAGCAGAATTTTTAGAGGGCTTTACAAATTTATTTGCAATAATGAAATAAAGAGCCTGGCAGACGTCTTAAAATGACACTAGGAATAATGAGTGGTGGTGATAAGCAGAAGACATGACAGGAGTAGAGATCTGCATATTGTAGAAGAAAAAAGAACCATCATTTATTCAGCCAATTTAAGGAATGGTGAATGATAGGTCACCAATAATTTCAAATATAGTTTGAGTATCCCTAATCCAAAAAATCCCAAATCTGAAATGTTCCAAAATTCAAAAATTATTGATTGCCAACATGAAGTTCAAAGGAGATGCTCATTGAAGCATTTTGGATTTCAGATTTACAGATTAGGAATACTATACAGGCATAATGCAAATATTCCAAAATAAAAAAAATCAAAAATCTGAAACAATTTCAGTCCCAAGCATTTTGGGTTAGAGATACTCAACCTGTAATGATAAAATAATCAGAATAGCCTCGGTAACACTGATTAGGCAACATATGTAGAAAAATAACCTGTTTATGTATTTTTTAGTACTCAATTAATGTTCAGTATTCAGTTAATAAGAAGCCATGTGTCAGGCACAGTAATAGACATTGAGTCTCTCTCCTTATGTAGCTTAAGCTCTAATAGGAAAGCCATACAGTGAATACATCATGAATATATCTATGGAAGACTGTATCAGATAATATTAACTTAGTTTGAGGAGTCTTGAAGGAAGATTACTCAAATAATAGTGCTTAAGCTGAGTTCTGAAGGATTCAGGTAAAAAAAGGGAGAAACCTTCCAGCTAAAAGACACAACTATATTATTCAAATCTATTGCTCAAAGGAAAAGTTTGCCCTAGATGAAACTGAATTGATGGTAGAGGAAAAATTGTCTCTGAATGAAAGCCAAATTTGCTAAAACAATGGGAAGTCTTTCAATAATTTTATGTAGGAGAGTGCCATCATTAGCTTTTCTGTTTACAAAGAGCATTCTGGCTGCTGTGGAGAAGATAGACTGGAAGGGAGTAAGGTAGGGAGCGATGGGATAAATGGGTTCTGTGGGAGGGGGAGGTTCAACCTGACCATTTAAGTGGGTGTTGTAGTCTAGGAAAGAGATGATAATGATAATAGTTTAGAGTTGTAACAGGGGGAGAGAGAGAGAGAGAGAGAGAGAGAGAGAGAGAGAGAGGCAGAGGCAGAGAGAGAGAGGAAGGGAAACAGAGATATTTACAGGAAGAATTGACAGGATTTGATATGCATGGCTACTTGATCTCTGACTTAAGCAACTGGACTGATTGTGGCTGTATTTAATTCTAGAGTCACGGAAGAAAGATGGTAAATTCAGGTTTGAGCATTTCCTTTGTAGTGTCCATCAGATATTGTATATCACCATAGACTGTTGTAAGACTGAAGTTAGATGTCTTGCTTCTTGAGGTTGTTAACTGTCAGTGTACTACAATTAGACTTTAATGAGTGAGATCATATTGCTGTCTATCAGAACCTTAGGAGCTCTTAGTCATATTATTTGTGTTTCATAACGTCACTTCTAATATTTCACTTTGAAGATCATTCATGCCTGTGAGAATGATTTGGATCTGCCTTTGAGTCAGTATTTGTTCTTCTTTACAACACCGGCTACAACCTCAGAAAAAAATTCTTGATATGATCCCAAACTGGAGTCACTTAGATGCCTCTTTTTCATTGGAGTTGCATGCCATTGAATTTTAAAAATAGTAGCCAATGGAGCATTGAATAATTTTAAATGCTGGCTTTAAAGATAATAGATGTAAGACTGACATTCTTGCTTTCAAATTTACTTTGGCATTTTTTTTTAACATACACTACTTCAATGGTTTTAGAGTTTGGCGTATTTACTGACAATACATGTTATAAAGAAAGAATAATAACATCCTATTTTCTGGTTGGAATCGTTACTTGGAGAATTACCATCTCCTATGCTGGTAATTGCAATACAGTACTTTCGATGACAGTCGCAATGTTAACAATAATAATCAAATGTTTTATGTAATATTAAAGTACAGTGCTGTTGTCATCTTGCATTTGTTGCCTATGTCATCTTAGACTGCCGTCTGGGTCTGCAGGCCTCTGCTTCCCCTTTTAACAGTGGAGTCGAGTAAACGCCAATTATTTTTGACTTTAGGATTCAGCCCCTGAGCAATATCTAAAATCTGATTTTAGTCTGAAGCAGAGAGAGGAATGCAAGTCTTACTGTTATATATTTAAATTTGATTTTAAGGGAGATGTGCTATTTTAAAAAGTATGTACATTTAAAACTTTGTTCATTGCTTTCAGAGAAATGTGAAGAGGAAATAAAGGCAGAGATATGTCTGAAATTTTTTTTTTTAGAAAGAACTACAAACATTTTTTGTAGTAAACATTTTTTTCCCCTAAAGTTTATTAGAGAAAGAAGGGAGAAAAGAAAGGGTGATATGCCGGAGCTGGCATGGGTGAAAGAAACCGCCAGTAGCAAGCATTTTTTGACAAGATTTATTTAGTTATACATCTCTATCTTTCAGTATTCTTCTTTTGACTATAATCGTTGAATGTGTTGATTTTTAAAGATAGAACAAATAAATCTCTCTTTGGATTTCCTTATACATTTTTGTTGGTTCCTTACAATTTCCATTTTATTCTTTGAATCTTCAGTTTACTTAGCCTAAGAAGTAGCAAGGGAAAGAAAACTTATTGAAGAACTTTAGGAATAGGAATGTAGGTAGACCGTGCTTTGCTCCAGGGTGGGAAGGTTGAGCAAAATTTGATTAAAATCAGGTCAGGAACAATTTAGTCAGATTAAGGAAGATCTGATTTATAGGTTATCTCTTTACACTCACCCTTGATTATTTTAATTGTATTTATTAGTGAAGTAAATCCCCAAATGGGCAAAGTTCAGTGAGCACATTTGTAGTTAGACTGATTTAACTGAGCGATGTCTAACTGACTAGACAGATTATCTGACACTCTTGACTAGCTAAATCGGACAGAACAGTTAAACCAGTTGGCAGGCACATACATCTTAATGTGGGCATCCAAGAACAGGGATTGTTTAACAAAGATGGCACAAGGTAGTTAGCCATATGTTTCAAATGATTTAAGTGAAGCTTGCCAAGAGCAGGAATGGACTTAATGACCTCTGGAGGCACTTTACAGTCCTATGTTTCTCATTTGATCTAATTGTAATGTTTAAAATCTATATGGAGAGTACAAACCTAGTTTATTTCAAAATGCCTTGGGTTTTGTTAGGTGACAGACAATTAAAAGGAATGTATTTCTTATAAGCAAACATTTGAATTCAATGCTAACATAGCTGTTTTGATCAAACACAAATTACTTTAAGTTGTAGATAATTAACTTTACTGTTTAAACATTCATTAGACAACTGCTTGAGAAATTTTTATGTATTTATTTGCATTTTTAGAACAATGGAAGAAATTTATATAATATTGAGATATGTACTTTATATGCATAAAGAGGCATAAAACTTTCTCAAAATATGCTTATAATTTATAAATGAAACTTTCTTTTTCTCTCTGTCCCCATGCCTACTCAATAGCTGAGACAACATTTGATTGATTTTTAGAATCTCTTATGCCTTCTTTTAGCCAAATTTCTCCTAAATTCTGTGATTCCTTGCTTTTCCTCCCATGCTTTCAGGAACCTAATGTCTCTAGACTGGTCCCATTTCTCCAGAAATTGATACTCTGTACCCTGTCTAAGATATCCTCTTCTCCCTAAGCTTACCACCCTCATAACCATGATCTCTATGAGTTAGTCTGAGCTGACTGACAGTCCAGGAAAGATCTGAAGTATTTATGTGTTAGCAGAGTTTTAGAGGTAACCTCTTTGAGGGGTCTTTATATTTTAATTGCACGTGATTTCTAAATATCAACAAAAATTGAAACCCTCAGTTAAAATTGTAGTTTTCAATTATTTCAAGTGGATGAGGCTATTTTTTCTTGTTGTCCAAGGCCTGCCAAGATATACCTCAAGAACAAGTAACAACGATATGATGGGTGTGGGTGTTCATATATGTAAGTGCGTGTGTCTGTCATGAACAACAACAGAGTATCACGAGTCAAGGTTTTCTAGACAGGTCCTAGAATCCTCATATTTTGAGGCCAGGAGACAAGAATCTAAGAAAAAAGACATCTTTTCTGCAAATTTAACCTGATCTTTGTTTAAGAAAGTCAAATGAACTGATTCTTGAGCTAAGTATGATGTAAGACAGAGTTAATTTTGAGGTATTTGTAAAAGTGCTATGGATTTTGAATATCTCGATTTTAAATTCAATGCTGCATTTTTGCTTTGCTTCCAAACCTATCTAAATTTGGAATATTTTTTTCACTGCAATAAGATTGCATGATTGGTAAAATATACAAACAAATATAATCTTGTTTCTTTTTAGTCAATCTATTTTTTCTTCAATTTATTTTATTTATTTTTTATTTATTTTTATTTTTTATTATAAAGATGTGAAGTACAATTCAGGGTTAGGTATACAAACATTGATTATGCAGGTACCCTTATTGATGAGGTATGCCCCTCCTTCCCCTAGCAGTTTCCCTCAATTGCCAATCCCACCCCCCTCTTGACAGTTTCCCATTACTGCCAAACACTTCCTTATAGTATTATAATTGTTCAAGGTCCGCTTATGTTTACTCAGTCTATTAAGCTCCAAACTGAGTTAGGACAGATGTGTTTGTGCTTGAGGGTGTCAGGGAAGTAGTCAGGAATACAAAATTTAGAAAGTCATGTAAACAGAATCCCTGCCTCCTGGAATTCATACTTTGTCAGTTGAATGACTCTAAAACAAAATCAACCAATTCAGAGCCTTATATGAATCAGGCACTATATAGTGCGTAGTCTAGTTCTAAGTGTTTGGAATTGTTTTGGTAAGGGGGTGATAAATGAAGGTTGAAATACTCAAGACAGGAATCATGGCTGGGCCTTCGAAACTGATGAGGTTAAGATTTGGCAAGGAAAAGAGGTCCAGGTCATTTCAGGAAAGGATCAAGATTTATGCAAAGTTTTGAAAATGGGAACTAGCCCCAGGCAATAGCAGAGAACACCGAGAACCTCAGCCCCTTCACTCAGTTCATTTCTTACTCTGTGACGCATAAAATATTTTATTTCATTTTAAAACATTCAGTCCACTAACGACCTAAGGCAGAAGAAAAGCAGTTATCAAAATTGCTAGTGATGTGGATGGTCACTTCATAAATATTTTTTAATGATTTTGAAAACAGACAGAATGGGAACAGAGCATGCTGAAAGCAGTAATAAGGCATTTTTCAAAAAAGTGTCAGGTTCTTCAATCACACATTTAGAATGAAAAGGAATAGACCTTTCTCCTACAGTTAATCTGTACAAATATCTTTGGGAAAATAGAAGAGTAGTTCATTTTTCTGATTGTTCTTGACCAGCAATAGTAAAATTATGTGTAAATGAATTTTATGGTCACTTGGTCTGGTGGATTTTCCTGTTGAAAGAATTGTAATTTCTTTGTCCTGAAAAAATGTCCTTTCATCTTAATACAATAGAATTTAAACATCTTGTACAGTCTACTTTTATAAATTAGTTAAAAATGTAGCAACTTTTTTCTTCATAGTGAAGTATTTCAATATTTTTGAATAGAATGTGAAAAGACATATAAAAATAATGATGACAATTGTAATCCTTTTCACACTCAAGATAAATTTTGTTTGAATAATAAATCTCAAGCTTTATTTGTTTTATGTCAACTAGTTTAGTCATATATCATCTTTGATTTGTAACTGAGATAGTTTTTACTAGATGCATGCATCTCTAGGAATATTGCTATTGTTTGAAAATCTGTAACTGTCTTTGCTCGGTGGCTCAGCCTGTAATTCCAGTGCTTTGGGAGGCTGAGGTGAGTGGATTGACTGAGCCCACGGGTTCGAGACCCACCTGGGCAACTTGGCAAGACCCGCCCATCTCTACAATAAATCAAAAATTAGCCGGGCATGGTAGTGCGCACCTGTAGTTCCAGCTACTTGGAAGGCTGAGGCGGAATGATCACCAGAGCCCAGCAGGTCGAGGCTGCGGTGGCCGGGAGCGTGCCACTGGTACTCCAGTCTGGGTGACAGAGTGAGACTCCAACTCAAAAAAAAAAAGGAAAAGAAAATCAGTAACTATGATGTTACCTGCTACTTTAGCAAAAGCTACATAGACTACCATAGCTCAATCCACTATTCTAATGCTACAACATTAGTATTAAAATACAGAATCCACAGAATTTTAAAATGTTATGAAAATAAGATTGTAATCCAAAATATTTCATTTTTTTAATTACCATATCCTCAAGTATCTATGCTATGGCTGAACCTTTGAGTTTCTTTACAACCTTCTATATTATAGCATTTCTAAAAGGTATATGTTATACACATGCATTTATTTTAAAGCATTTTAAATCAAGCCCAGTATCGTGGCACACATCTGTAGTCCCAGCTACTCAGAAGACTGAATGGGAGGATCATTTGTGCCCAGGAGTTCTAGACCAGCCTGGGCAACCTACAAACAAACAAACAAACAAACAAGGAAAACAGACTTATGTCAAACTTGAAATATTATTTTAATATAAAGATAGCTAATAATTTATTTGAAATTTTTAGCAGATTCTAAATTTAAACTGATAGTCTTTTTCACTTTAGGGTTTTGTCTGTATCATTTTTGAACAAATGGCTAAGTTGCATGACCCTTGTAAATCATAGATACCAGAGTTAACAAAACTTTTTTATCCTTTTTATAATTTATTAAGTAAAAGATTTATCTTACAAATCAGTAAGAAACAAACAAATGCAATCCAACTTTTACTTGGGCAAAGACTGTGAATAGCCTATTCAAAACAGGAACACAAATGGCCATTATCTATGAAGGCCGACTTTTAAGCAACACTCTAAAACGAAACAAGCAAAACAAATCTGATTTTTTATTTTGTGCTGATTTCAAAGGTGTTAATACCCCCACCTATGTTCAATCTCAAAATACCAACTTCATGTCACTAAAAGTGAACTTGGGAAGAAATACTCAAAACTTGTGTGAACTGTATCTAACACACCACTGAAATAAAATATGCTCAACTTCACTAATAAAAATGCAAATTAAAACAACAGTTCAAAGCATAAGTTTTCAATGAACAAATTTGACACACATGAACGTGCATGTTCTTTGATCCAGCATTTATAACTCTAGGAAATTTACCCTAAAAATAATAGAACTAGTTCAAAAAAGTCTGGGTAACACCATGCTCATTATAGCATTATTTGTTATAGTGCACAATTGGAAATAACCAAAATGTTTATAAACAGGATGAATCAAAACAGTCTAGAATTGTGATTAAGGATTCAAGTTCTGGTGGGACAGCCCCAATAATTGCTGTATGACCTAGGGCAACTTATTTAACTTCTCTGTGCTTACTTCCTCATCATTAAAATAAGGATACTAATAGTATTAACTTCATAGTGTTAATATTAGGATTTAATGAGTTAATAGGTGCTAGGAATTTGGAATATATTCATGACATGTAGTGAATTCTTCTAGAATGTTAACTATTATTGTTATTTATCTTGCATCTGTTCATTTGGGCTTTATTTGAATTATTAAGATAATTTAATTTCTCATGTGAATCAATAATTTAAAGCTGGATATCAAAATGTGGTAAGGTTACCACATAATCTCTTATTTTATTCTAGCAGTATTTTTCATGGTGTGTCAATTATCTCACACAACTATTTCTAACCCATGCAGAGGGAACAGATGTTTTGAAAGTAGATGCTCCTTTATGGGTAGAGGGATTTGTGAAGAAGAGCTGAATAGGTTTCTCCTGACCCTTAGGAGCCTGAAGAATCATGAATGTCGATTCTAATTGGAAATTGATCATCTTGTTTTTATAGTCCTTTTCATAAAACTCTCTCCAAGTTTATTAAATCATTAACTGAATATAGCAGATATTCATTTTGATTTTTATTCATTGTGGCTTATTTTTTATTATGACGTAGTAGTCAGTCATGAAACATTTGCCACAGTTTGGAGCAAAATCATATTTCTGATGAATGAATACAAGACTGTGTAGTATAAGTTGAAATTATGAGTGGTTAACATATGTATGTTATTAGTTAACAGTATGTGTTATTCATAGTCAAAAGTATTTTAATATTTATATTATTTATAGTTTTCCAAGAATAACTGATAGAGATTTGCATTTTGCAGCCTGCATGTTATTTAATTCTGTGTCATATGTAACCTCTCAGAAATATATATGTATACATATACACATAAATATTTGTTATATATATCATATATCTCATATTCAGTATCAGCAGCTTGACAGAAAAAAAATTGTGATACCTATTTGATGTATACAGCGCCCAAGCATTTGAAACACAGAAAGGCAAATTTATATAAAACCAACATTTGTTCTTTATCATAAATCATATCAGGTTATAGAAGAATAGTAATGATGTGTGGTCAAAGGCAGGTTATCTAGAGAAAGACTACCTGGGTGTCAATTCTGGATCTACCACCCTTCAGCTGCATGACCTTAGGCAAGATGTTTAACCACTTTGGGTCTGGATTTAATCATCTGTAGAATTGAAATAATAACAGGTCTGACATCAACAGTTGTTAGCGTTAAGTGACATTGCATGAGAGGTATTTAGAGCTGTCTCTAGGCCACAAATAAAAATACACAATAAATAACAATAAATACTAGTAGTTAGTATAACAGATTATTATAGAGGGTGCAGTTATAGAGAGCATGATTATTTAGCTGGTCATAAAAACTCCAGTCAGAAAACATTCCCTAAGTGTCCCCAAAAGTACAAAGGAAGTACAAGTACAAATTATCTGAGGAAATATACAGTTGAATTTGTAAATGAGGCAGAAGATGATGTAATTAGAAATATGTGTTTCTAAATGAATAGTATGCTCTTAGGGCATGATAAATCTGAAATGTTCTAATAGTCAGAATAGTCAGTTAAAGAATTGGTGACATTAGAGAAGAAGTTCTAGAGGATAAGAATTCTTTCTGTATTTTAAGATTGATGTCCCATTTCAAATACCATATTCAAGGTAATGTTTTGTTTCTGATTAATGAGGTTTCAAACAGAGAATAAGAAATCTGTCATGGGGTGATCTTTGAATATAATCCGTAATGTTAGAATATAGTGGTGTAAAGGCAGATAAATGATGTTTACATCATGTTTACAGTTGAACTGAAAAAGCTGAGGGACTGTTGCCTTTGCATATTCTTGAAAAGAATCTTTTTGGTCTAAACGGACTTGTTTCGGACATTATATATCCACTATGATTGTAATTTTGCGGCTCTGGGCTGATCCAGGTGTTTTACTCGCCAGCCATCTGTCCAAGAAAAAATATGCTTATCTCAAATTGACAGGATATCACATGTATTTAGTGAAGTTTATTTTCACAGTTGGGCAAGAATAAGTAAAACAGAAGTGTAGCCCCTATGAGAATATACTATATGCTTTAATTATTTGTCCGTTATATCAGTGGCAGATGTTACATTTTGGTAACTAATGGGAAACTTTTTGATCAGCAAAATCAGCTCTTCTGATGTGCAGCCACAATTATCTCCATCATTATCTTTCAAGAGAATCTATGTGGCTTGATACTCATATTTTTTTAGATATAAATTTTTTTGATGGGCAAGGGGCCAGTTTCTAGGTGTCATTGACAGAGGTTTATTTTTTGTTTGCTTTCTCCTCACTCATATGCCGTTAGCATCCCTTTCGAAAGGGTTTTCTCAATATCATGAAAAATACACAATGTGAGAAATGTATGTAGATTTTGGAGACCATTCTCAATAATTCTACAGGATCAACCTAATGGAATATTTCATCAGAAGGTGTGTTTATAATTGGGGCATTTTCCATGGAGAGCTCAAATATCTCAAATATCTATCATCTTTGATTTACAGCAACTTTACTTAAAATAATTCACACATATTCATATTAGCACTTGTAAACAGTAACTCACAAATTAACTCAAGTCATCATTCATTTTTTTAAGAAATTAATCTGGGCATAAATGCAGCCCAAGGGCCAGCAAATTGATCTCTCAATCCCAATCCCATCAACCCATCATAGTAATCTTTTCCACTCTCCTGTTAAAATAGTTCTCTGCTATTCCTTCCTCCTAGAATTTATCTACCCTGTCATTTTAGGTTGCCCTTCTTTTTTTTTTTTTTTTCCTTTCTTACTGGTTTTAGAATATAATATTCTTAAACCTAAGAACTATCGCCTACTCTTCACTCTGTGTGGAGTACTCTCAGTGCTTAGAATCTTCTTACACACACACACACACACACACACACACACACACACACACACATCTCTTGATGATAAAGCTGTGTATGCAACAGGGATTTTTAAATAATAAAAAGAAAATTTTTTAAAATGTGCTCCTCAAAGAGTCACCAGGTAGCTCTATACCTCCCCCAACGTTTACTCAGCAGTGGCAAAGCAGGCTTTCTGCATTGCACAACCCTGATATTTTCCTGTCTTTGGGTTTATTTATTACAAATAATAGAGGAGCTTTACATACTGTAGTATAATGATTCTGTCTTACCAAATCAAATAGGGTGTTTAGTAAACATTTCATTCCTTTTAATGTAATTTGAGAAATACTATTCTAAAGAAAGATGCAATGTTACTTTTTATATTTGAGTAATGGTGGTATTTTTGGTCATTTCTATAAAAAGGTGAGATTCAGATACTGGTTTGAACATCTAACTCTTATAGAATTTCCATGGAAAAGTCATATTCAGTTTATAATCTTGACTATAATCTGTTCTAAGGGAGACGATTGCTTATATATTGTTTAATTGCTGGCATGTTTTGGCAATGGAAGAGAGTCTTCCATCATAAAGCAAACAAACATAAAACCCCTGCTCTTGTATTCAAATCTCTGACTACGGATGTTGATATAAGAATGGTGACCAAAGTGAAGGTTAAAAGTTTAGTAGTCATTCCACCATGCTAGGGTGTTAGAGTCTTTTATCTTTAAATGAATCGATCCCTTTATGTTTAAAATGAATTTATGACATATATTTTATTTTCATCCACATAGTTTGGGAATATCTGAGTTGAGCATTTTCAATACCTACCTCTTAGACATTAAATGTTAAGAGGATGGAGTAAATTATAAAGGAGACTGAAACCAGAACCTTAGTATTAATAGTTGTGATTGATACATCTCACTCTAATACCCCAAATATATTGGATCCATCCTCAGGTCTTTTCCATTTTATCTTTTAAGTATCTTGTAAATCTCTCCACAGTCCTCCCATCTCTATGCCTTCCACTTTAGGGCATCATTATCTTGCTAATATCACCACTTGTCTGAAATTCTTTACTGAAGGATTAACTGGATTTCCAAAATAAAACTTAAAACCTCTTAAGAGATGCATTACAGCAGCAGTCCCCAACCTTTTTTGGCATGGGAAGACCTGTTTTGTAGAAGACAATGCTTCCATGGATGGGGGATGAGGATAAATCATCAGGCATTGGATTCTCATAACAAACGTGCAATCCCACATCCCCCTCATGTGCTCCTATGGGAATCTAATGTTACTGCTGACCAGACCATAGGTGAACCTCTGCTTCCCTGCCGTGCATCTCCTGCTGTGCAGCCCACTTCCTGAGGCCACAGAGTGGTACCCAGTCTGTGGCTCCAGGGAGGGGGGGTGGTTGGGGACCCTGGGTTAGAGCAATCTTTTCACAATTAACATATGACAATGTCACCTCCTCACCCCTGCTTAACGGACTTCAATGGACTATCATTGTTTTTAGTGTAAGGCCGAATCTTTAACATAAACTACGGCACCTGGATGTTATATAAGCCCTCTCTTATACTTTGGCCTTTATCTATCACTACTAACCATTATATCCTTCTCTGGACTACTATACCCTCTAGACTACAGGCCATTTGCACATACTGTTTGACTCTGTTTGAAACATTCTTCCACCCACAACTTTCTTGCCAATACACACACACGTTGCCTTTTTAAATTTATTTTACCCTACAG
Source organism: Tarsius wallacei (assembly GCA_963574415.1). Taxonomy (NCBI): domain Eukaryota; kingdom Metazoa; phylum Chordata; class Mammalia; order Primates; family Tarsiidae; genus Tarsius; species Tarsius wallacei. Next base: position 22,246 of record CAUYQG010098281.1, read on the forward strand.
TCCTTAGCTCAAGTATTTTATTCTCAAGTACCCCTTTTTCTGACCTTATTGCACAAATCTTTCTTTGTTAAAAATACTCATAGAGTACTTCTCTCAAGTGGCAATTAAACTTCATTAGTGTAACTAATATGTATCTATTTTCCTAGACCGTAAGTCTAAGAATATCTGATTTTCTCACCACTGTATCCCTAGCACCCAGCATACTGCTGGCACATTTGTGAAAGAAAGAATGAATAAATAACTGGTGTTTTGTGAAGCGCAGATGATTTTAAAAAGTAAAAGTAAAACTTTACCATGAGTTTGTATTAAGGGAAAAAGGAGTGGGGAATGGCTGGTATCTTTTGCATTCTCCCAAATTGGTACTCAAATAACATTGAATAAATAAAACTGTCATACTTTATCAAAGTTCTGGTTATATCAAAATTATTTTTATACTAAATTTGCTAAGTTGATCAAAATTCAGCTAGAAACTAAACATTATAGCCGGGCATGGTGGCGGAAGAAATGCTTGAGCTCAGGAATTTGAGGCCAACCTGGGCAATATAGTGAGACCTTGTCTCTACAAAAAATAAAAAAAATAATAAAAAACTAGCTGGGTGCGGTGGCATATGCCTGTAGTTCCAACTACTCGGGAGACTGAGGCAGAAGGATCACCTGAGCCCAGGAGTTTGCAGCTGTGATGAGCCATGATCATGTCACTGCTACACTCCAGTCTGGGTGACAGAGTGAGACCCTGACTGAAAAAAAAAAGTCATATTAATCACAACACTTATCAATATTTTCATTTAAATATAAGTTTAAGGTGTTGCTTCATAAGGCAACTTTAAATCCCCTCGTTCTTTCTCGCTCTCTCTGCTTTAGGAAATTTTATTTACATATAAAGAAAAAGGAAGTATTTAAAAAATGTTTTTATCTGAAAGATTAGTCATGACTTCATGAGTACCTTTCATATGCCAATCTCTATCATAATGCTTATGATAGAATACTGAGACAAACAGACAGAGCTCTGACCTCCATGGATCTTGTAGTTTGGTGGAAGGATACCTATATGTTAGGTGGATAATCATAATAGATTGTTATATGTGTTATGGAAGAGAATGTTCTGTATTAAGGAGTCACATAATAGGGCCATTGATTCCAGACTTAGAACTTGTTTGAAGACTTCCCAGGATATGTATAAATAAGGTAAAAACTGACTGATGGGAATTAGGAAGGTGTACAAGAGGGACTTGGTGTTGTGCTTCTTTCTTAGTTTCCTAAGGCTGCTATATTAGGGTACCACAGACCAGGTGGCTTAAACAACACGCATTTATCTCTCCCAGTTCTGGAGGCTGAGAAGTCCCGTATCAGGGTGTCAGCCTGGTCAGGTTCTTAATTAGGGCCCTTTTCCTGACTTGCAACTGTGTCTTCTAGCTGTGTCTTTCCACAGTGGACAGAAAGTGAGCTCTAGTCTCTTTTTCTTCTGATAAGGACACTAATCCCATCACAAGGGTGACATCCTCATGACCTCATCTAAAGTGGTTTGCTTCCCAAAGGCTCTATCTTCAAATACCATTGCACCATGGGTTAGGGTTTCAATATATGAATTTTTAGTGTGATATAAACTTTTAATTCCTAACAGTTCCTATCTTCAGAGGCCAGAGGTTTAAGAGGGGAGTTACTTTTTAGAAACTGAAGCATAGAATGCAAACACAGGAAGGGTTAGCCTGAGGTTAGAGCTATAATTGGAGACTGATCATGAACATGCACTGAAATCCTACCAAGGTGTTTGAGTTTTAAACTGAGTGTAACTGGAGGCTACTGCATGATGTGAAGTAGGGAAATGAGATGCTTTGAACAGAGTAAAAGCAATGTATTTTGTTGTTAAAGGCAGTTTAATAAAATGATAAGAACTCATGATTAGGAACCTTGGTCTCCTGACCTGGAATTGGTTTTAGTTGCTGGGTGGCCTTAGACCACTCACTTTACCTCTCTGGGGCTCAGCATTCTGACCAGAAAAATGAGGAAGTAGATTTATGTTTAGATGATTTCTAAGGTTCCTGGAACTGCCAAAAGGCTTTTACAAGGAAACACAGTGAGAATGTTTATCATGAACCTCAATTCCATTCCATAGTGTACTTGAAGAAAGTAAAAAATTTTATTGCAGAGTCTCCATACTGAGAATAAATCTTGGAAGTTTAATAAAAGTAAATTCATGATGTTATTTTCTCTTCATTGATTCCCTTCTATTGAAAATACAGAGATTCTGCTTAGTTATGTTCCAGGTGGTTGAGTTAATAAAATGTTGAACATAGTGCTGAAATCATATATTTTGGGCTCCAAATATTTTGAAATTTCTTAAAATTCTGTTCTTGCCTTTATATGATAGAAAATCCACTTCATGGTAATAAGTCAGATGTCTTCTCCTAAACATCATTACCTTCAAATCATACAGAAAGACACACAGAAGGAGGGAGTACGGGAACAAGAAAGACATACAGAGAGAGGATTCAGCTGTATCAATAAGCCTTTGGTATTATATAGATTTAGGCTATGTGCCAATTTGATCATCCGTTGAAAGAATGGTGCATTATTCATTCAATATGTATGGCCTGCTTAGTCTGTCAGGCACTATCGAAACTGCTGGTGACATGTTGGTGTAAAGGCAAAAGGATATTGTTTCTAGGGTTGAAAGTAAGAAAGTGAATACTTTTGTCTGTGATATTGGGGAAAAGTTTTACGCACGATATGGTGACATTTACACTGAATCTTGAAGAAAAAATAAGAACAGTTCATACAAAGAAAATATGACATTCCTGAAAGGGAAAGCAGATGAAAAGCCATATAAGCAAAAAGCAGGAAATGTTAGACCAAACCAGTTTCATATAACTGTATTTTGAGATGAATGGGTAGAATAGCAGTATATACACCTAGAAAAAGTCAGTTTAGGCCAAATTGTGAAATTTTGTATGTGATTCTATGGATTTTGTAATTTATCCTTTGTCAACAGGAGCAATTTAAAAATTTTTAATGAGAGGGATGTTGGGAATTGAGGTCTTTTTCCCCATCCAACTTCAGAAACAACTGAAAAATATACTCAGGATGGAGATCAAAATTACTACTGGATTTAATGTGTGGACAAACTAACTTCCTAATACTTCACCCCAGAATTAATATTATTCCCCCACCAAGGGCAGACATCTTAACTCAGAAATAAGCTTAGTGCATGGGGAAATTTAAAATATTGAAGAAAAGCCAACTCCAGAAAGACAAAACAAGAGACTGACGTGAGTTTTGTAATTGTTTTCTGTCCAAACTTCCAATCAATAAATCACTCTACCCCTGCTAAGAAGAGGGCAAGACATTGACTATTATGCAGGCCTCTACATAAAATATGAGACCAGAGAAATTGGATGCTCCCTTCTAACAAATGACATAATGACATTTATAGAATGAATGCCAGAAACATACAAAAAGTGGGAAGACCAATGAATTCATCAAAAGAAGAAACAAGACCTTGAACTTGCAGCACAGTAGTCAAGACAGAGAGGAATCAGTGAATATCAAGGACTTTTGGGTAGTAGAATTGGAAGAAGCAGATGTGGGAGGAATGTGGAAAATGTGACACTGGACACTGGTACAGAAGGTGAAGATGATCACGTGATTTGTATATTGATTCTCTGAAGAGATGGGAGTTTGTTAATCAGACTACAAAATAGAGGTGAAGAACAAACCAAAGCAGAAGGTACACAATTAATTTGGTCTGGGGTGACAGTGTATTCTTGAGCTTAGATATGGGCGCTAGAGTTATAGACTTGGGAGTCATTGGAATACAAATGAAAGTCTAGAATTGAATGAGATCATCCAGGGATAGGAACAATAAGAGAATTTAGGACAGAACACAAGGCAATATCTGTGTTTAAGAGATGAGGAAGATCATCCAGGGAATAAGATGGAGAGGAAAAAATAGAGACGTGTAAAGAAGATCAAGAGAGCATTTTCTCTGTGAAAATGGAAGGAATTTGTAGGAATTGGTGGCCAGCAGTATCAGTATCTTGTAGAAAGGACTAAGAGACTGAAGTCATTTAAGTCAATCGGTAAGAGTATGTCATTTACTTAATAGAGACAAGCAAAATACACAAGTATTGCTTTATATCTAGGAAGAAAAATAGGTAAATTATAATATGTATTCATGAGAAATCTTTTTATAGCTGTAAAATAGTACATTTTAGTTCATATGCTGAACTTCCTAGGAAAGCAAAATTTGTATTTGATAATAAAAAAATTGATATTTAACTAAAGGAGTAATCAGATGAAGTGAATTTTATTAAAAAATTTTATGTAGGTCATCTTAAAAAAAATTACTGTAGTAAATTTACCAACTTTTTGGTTGCCTAGAGCAAAAAAATAATTTGAGTAATATCATTATGAAATAAGTAGTTTTAATATTTTATTGCATTTATATTAAATATATGAATACATATGTGTTTATTATTATAACTTATGCATTATATATAAATGATTTTGAAAGAGAATGCTCATCTTATGAAAAGGCAAATAGGTATATAGTTGCTAATAAAGAGTATATAATTTAAAGAAAAAAATGTAAGGATATTCTTACTGAATAACTTTGATTTAAGGTTATTGGGAAAATAGTATAATCCAATTAAATAGAAGCAATATTCTATTATGTTTACTCTTAAAATATGCAGGCTTCTTTACTTATTTTCCCCTGGGAATGAAATGCCTAAACTCTAAGCTGTTCATTCTTCCCAGCTGGTAAATCTTGTGACCACAAGAATATTCAGAATAGTATTTGAAAAAGTTTCATAGGAAAGCACAGCTTTAGAAGATAAAGTAGTTCCTGTGCAAAGATATATTGGTTCAAGCAGGATTGTGCCCACAAATGTGGTCTTTGATTCTATTTTAATCAAATAGAATAACTTGTATGCAACTTTGAAGAGAAATCACTTAGAACAGATAAGACTTTTGAGTACGCCATGCTTTCTTTTTTTTTAAAACTGTTCTAAGTAAATTAGTATATTTTGAATATAAAAATGTAGCATTTCTTTTGATTTTCTTTTGTTTCAGCTGAAAGTTCATGTTGGATGATTAGTCCCATTTCATATAAAGTTGGTTCTTGGAAGTTCTATTCTGAAATTTTATTTAATATATTTATTTTAACTTATATACATCAGTCCTGTTGTCTGTTGATTGTTAGAGGAATTTATGGAAAGTTCTCAAAATGTTCATCAGATATAGAATTACAGACTGCAACCCTTAACAATAGACATCTGCCATTATTAAGGGAAGTCATAGATATAGCATTAAACAGCAAAATATTAAATGTGGAGAGTATGAAAATCCAAAATTGTCAGATTTAAAAATAATTAAATATTGTAACTCTTTTTTCTCCTTACCTGAAAAATTTTTCATGAGTGTTCTTGACATATGTCTACCTCTAATTTTTATCCTTACCTGCAGATTTCTATCAGTTCAGCTACAGCAGGAATCTGTCTAATGGCAGACCTTTACTGAGACAGACAGTTAATGGGAACAGTAGCAGCCCTGAGGTGTGTTTATACAGTCAGACTTACTTCCTCTACTTCTGTGATATATGAACTACTTTGGAAGTTTCCCAGCTGTTTCAGTGGATAAATCATGGCAGTAGGAGCTCATATTTAACCTTCAGTGTACTGGCTCAGTACTCAATACTTTGTAGTTCTTTTCTTTTATCTCTTTGGCTGTATGGAAGAGATTTCAAACAGGCCTGTCCATGTGAAAACGGCATTGTTCTCTTTATCTGCTCCCTCCCACCTCCTCTCATTCAGCTCAGGGAAACTCTGAGTCTCTTCTTATGATTTGCCTTTATGTCCATCAAAATAGAATTAACACCCTACTAGAGGTCAAGTGGCTTATAGGCTCATTTCCTGACAATAAAACAAGATATGTTGGTGTGTGTGTGTGTGTGTGTGTGTGTGTGTATGTGTGTGTGTTTATGTATGTGAGTGTGTGTGTGTGTTTGCATTCAATGGAATCCACTGTTATACAACAGTCATTGTCATATACAAATGTTTACAACTGTAAACATTTCTGGCAATACCTGACTTCAGTTTCCTACCACCTTTCCCCCTGGTTCACTGCATCCCTTCAGGCTGACCTTCTCTTTGTTCCTGGAGAATGCTTCAAGACCTTAGCTTTTGCTGTTCCCTCAGCCTGGGGTACTCTACCCAAATATATAGTTCCAAGGCTCGCCTCATTCCGGTCTCTGTTAAGTGTTACCTTTTCAGAATAACCTGCCTATACACCTTATCTAACATAGTATCTCCGTATTCTATACTTTGTGTGTCTTGTTGATTAATCTTTATTTGTAAGTATTTTATTTATTGGTGTTCTTGTCTAGAATATAAAATCTGCGACAGGGATTTGCCTGTTTTGTTCTCTGTGTTTCACTGTGATGGAGAACCATAGAGAACTTAATAATATATATTAAGTATATATTAAGAGATCAATTGAGTTATTTTTAAGAAACTATATATATATATATATACCAACATAGCAAGACTGTTCTTTTTTAAAAATTTCTCAGAATTATCCATATTCCACACACAACTTTGCAACTTTCCTTTTCTCACATAGTCATATATTTTGACTTTTTTGTGTGTATTAGTAACTATAGATCTAGTTTTTAAAGATCTGAATATTATTATATTATTATACTATTATAAAATACTTTATTAATTGAATTTTCCATTGATGAGTAGGCAAGATTTTCCTTCTTTTTGCTAAATACATCTTTGTTAAAGTTAATATTTTTGTACATATATCTTTATATACTCATGCCAGCATTTCTATATAATACATTTCAAAAATTGAAAATGCTAAGTTGAACAATGCTAGGTTGAACAATGCAAAAATTGAAAATGCTAGGTGTGAATTTAAAGTCTTATAGATACTAACAAGTTTCCCTTCAAACTGAAAGCGATGATTTTTATAGTTTTTAAGGATGAATGGCTGTTCCTTATTCCTCACAACTTTACCACCACTAGGTATTATCAAGTTTTTAACCTTTTATCTATCTGATAGGTGAAATTGTTTTTTTCCATGTTTTACTAGAGTTCACATCTAAAATCTTTAGTTACTTCCATTTGACTAAAATACAAAATTATGTTTAAATTACATTAAACATTATAAATTATATTATATATTATGTTTAAATTATATTACAATATTATATTACAGTAACTCTAACCTCAGCTCTATCATACTTTACAAGATTCTCTGCTTCAGGCAAGGGCCTCCTTAACAGCACAGGTCAACTTACTTGATCATGTCTGTGCTTTGCAGTTCTCTGTTACCTGAATATCCTTTCTTCTTCATTCTCTACTTCTTGAAATTTCAGCCAGCCTTTCAGACCTGGCTCACATGTCACCTACTATCCCACGCCTTCTAGGAGAAGTCCTGTGGAAGTTAGTTTTTCTGTTTACCTACTTCTAATGCCTTTATTCTCCCTCCATATGGTACTTGTACCTTGATTTGCCTACAAACCTAATTTTTCCCACTGGATGTTAAGATCCATAAGAGTTTGGAATTATGAAATGTTTGTCTGTCTCTCCCACAGCTCTTAGCGTGGTGCCCTTCATTAAAAGTTGTCTGTTGAAAGAATGAATGCATGCATGCATGTCTAACACCACCCAGTGCATAAATAAACATCATGGAGAAAAAAGGGATGCCATGCTGGAAGAACAATTTGAATGAAAACAAATTGACGTTTATTTTATATAACATGCTATACTCACAGTGCATTTGAATTTGCAGTAAGGACTTCTTCTTCCTGTACTCTTGAAAGAATCAAGTCTGAAATTATTCCAGTGCATGCCTCAGGATTTTAGGAATGCAGAAATGAAGGATTTCATTTATAAAAAAAGAAAACAGACTAAGTGTCTGCTGCTTAAGTAGAAGTAATTTTAAAGATTTGATTTTCACCAAGTTGTTCCAACAGTAGAGATTTAAAAGAAAAAAAAATGAGAATATTTATTGAAGTGTTTTGTCAATACAAAGTGCTAAACAAATAAGTTATTGTATTACCTTTACCAGCACAGTCAACTTACCACATTTCTAACCATATTAGATATGCTCTCATCTATGTCTTTAATGATAAGAATGCCCTAAAAAATTTCCAGACTGCTAAAATTTGATCCCTTATAATACAGCTTTGAGCTTAATATTAAAGAGTGATCAGAACTGATCTATAATATGCTAAAGGGCAAGGACTGTGTCTATTTTCTTTAATTTAGTGACCAACAGAGAGTAGGTTCTCAGTCAATATTTGTTGAACCAAATTAAATTTGGGTCAAGGCTGAATAGAATTTGACAAAGGTGAGAATGATCTTATCAGATAACAACTTTCCAGCATTTAAAAACGAATTATGTGGCCTAGAAGAGAAACAATAGATTTGTGTTCCAAACATACACTATTGCGAAATAACTCCTGTTTTGCAAACTCAATTTATGATTAGAACAGAAATTAAAACGTTATGGATAAAAACTGGCTTAAAATAATTGAGAAATTTAGTTTGTTCATGTGTGTCCATTGGGATTGTATTCAACTTTAAGCAACAGAAAACCCAATTACAGAGGTTTTAAACAAAAGAAGTTTATGTTTCCTACTGACAAGTAGTTAAAATGTGTGCAGTCCAAGGTTGGTTACTCCTGGATGATTTTAGGAAATTTCATTTTAATATTTCTCTTCCTCCATCTTTAGTTTATTGGCTGCCCATCCTATCCCTCTACTTTGGTTTAAATATGGTTGTCACACATTCTATATGATGTTCACATTGACAGTGTAAAAATACAAGAATAGAATGAAGTTTAAAGGTCTACCAGCAAATTATGTGGCATTTTATTAGGAAAATAAAGGAAAAAAGCGTTATCAGAACCTATAATAATCAGTCTCCTTTTTCTGTCTCATGGGCCAGAGGAGTGGCATTGCCCTGATTTGTTGAGATCCATCATTTTTTGTCCTTTGGGGCATAAGAAAGGATTTGCCCTCTCTGCAAATAAGAGATTTTTTTTTCATTATCTGAAGGTCTGGGATTAGGTTGAAGTGAGTGAAACATTTGTCTCTGATGTAGAATTTATAAGGGTACTCAAAATCTCGGTAATAAAGGTAAGTCATGTATTAATGCAAGCAAATTAAAAACCATATTGATATATGAACCATGATGAAAAATATCAATTTTTTTTTTTTTTTGAGTTGAAGTCTCACTCTGTTGCCCATACTGGAGTGCAGTGGCCGCGCCCAGCCACGGCAGCCTTGACCTGCTGTGCTCCGGCGATCCTTCCTCCTCAACCTTCCAAGTAACCAGAATTACAGGCACGCACTACCATGCCTGGCTGATTTTTTGATTTATTGTAGAAATGATGTCTCACTAAGTTGCCCAGGCGGGTCTCGAACCCTCGGGCTCAGGCAATCCACTCACCTCAACCTCCCAACGCGCGTGATTACAGGCTGAGCCACCGAGCCCAGCTTAAAATTTTAAATAAGGAAAGAATCCTACTCTCAACTTGCATAACTCATTCACTGGACTTGTTTCATCTTAATCCCAGCTGATAACCTGATTAAATATAGGTTCTATTATTAGAAATAAAGTGGGAAGATTTGGGATGGTTTAAAAACATGACACAAAGGATGGATGTTGGGGAGGCAATAAACAAAGTCTGCCACAAAGTGTTTGACTAACCACAGTTTATCAAAAAGGGTCCTTTATTTTCATTGTGTTTTCTTTGGAGTTCTTTGTACACTGAAAATGTAAAAAAGAAAAAATCTAAAAGTCAAGTTTCTCCATAAGCACAAATAGTTCTTAATAGTAGAGTGATTGAGTTATTTAAATAATAGTGTACGCACATACCTACTCAACCACAAAGTTACTGCAAATTTTATTTATTCAAAATGAAAAGGCTAAAATTAATTTTTTAGCAAAAACCGAAACTTCATAAGGTTTGATGTTTCTTTACAAAAATTACCAGAGGTTGGCAGTAGGCAGAAAACCATTTTATCATCATTTCTCCAATAGTCTAGAATAATAGAAGAAGGGATTATTTATCTAAAAAACAAAATGAAAAGAAATTGTATCAGAGCTATATGACAAATGGATAGACACTTAAAAACAGAAAGAAACATAGAAGATAGATAGATAGATAGATAGATAGATAGATAGATAGATAGATAGATGATAGATACAAATGAAAGCCAAGATTATTGGTGCTTCAATTAATCATGCTTTCTCATATTTTATCTCCCTCCCTGCTTTTTTGTTTGTACGGTATTTTAAAGTCAATGAATTCTCTTATCATATTTAAATATAAAATTATTTCTGCCAAGTGCCAAATATCTACATTAGCACTTCAATTAGAAATAGGACAGCTATAAACACGTGTGCAGATATCTTTTTTGAAGAATGACTTGAGTTCCTCCGGGTATATTCCCAATAGGGGAATTGCTGGGTCATATGGAAGGTCAATTTCTAGTTCTTTCAGAAATCGCCACACTGTCTTCCAAAGAGGTTGCACTAGTTTGCATTCCCACCAGCAGTGTAGAAGTGTTCCTTCTTCACAGCAACTTGGATGGATTTAGAGTCGATCATACTAAGTGATATATCACAGAATCAAAGAACAGAGTACCATATGTTCTCACTCATAAGCAGACCTTGAACAATTAACATAATACTATAAGAAAGGGATTGGCAGTAGTGGGAAACTGCTGGGGGAGGGAGCAGCACACCTCATCAACAAGGGTACCTGCATAATCGACATTTGTATACCTAACCCTGAATTGTACCCCACATCTTTAAAATAAAAAAAGAAATAGGACAGCTACAAATGTAATTTTAATTTTTTTAGTAGCCGCGTTAAATATAAATAGATAAAATTAATTTAATAATATACTTGAGCGAAATATACCTAAAATATTAAAATTAACTTTATGTTGTTATATTTTTGTTGTCATTTTATATCCTGCAACTTCAAAAACCTTGTGTTTCACACTTAATAATTTAGACCAGCCATATGCCAGTGGTTAGTGGCTACTCTATTGGACAGTGCATCTCTATACATGTCCAAATTTTATCCTTGGTCTATGTCTAACATTAGTGTATTTTATATAAAAATTGTTCAGTTTGTCATGTATAAAAGTTCTCTTCTAAAAACACAGCATTGATACTAAGTTGAAGAGCCACAAACTATATAAAAGCACCGTTATATAATTTGTGTGACTGGTTTTTAATGGCAGAACTTCAGAGACAAGAAAGTCACATTGCTGAAATGCTGAAGTTTTCTCCACATGCTACCTCAAATTATATTAGCCTACATAATTTAGTTTAAAACTCTTCATTATTCTAAGAGCCATCATCAGTTTACTGTAGACTGATCGGTAAAATTCTCATCACCTGTTCTAAGATTTTTAAAAGTAAAAGTCAATCCTTTATGTAAGAGTTAGATCAAAAGTTGAGTTGCAGACCACTTTAGAACACCAGCAAAGGCTCAAAACTTTGCAGCAATTACCCAATGATATTAATGAAAAACAATGCTTTGTTTAGCAATCCCCTTCACCTTTTGAATGAATAGCGCCTTTATATCATTTATCCTTTTTTGACTGTCATATTATATAAAAAGAAAAACTTGGAAAACATAGCTATAGGATAGTGGGAAAACAATGAAAGAAATAAAATTAACATGAAATATTAGAATATAGAGAGCATTTAAAGCTAAATTTGTTCTCAGCCTACTAATGTTGAATTTGATGGAAAAGAGAAAGAAAGCAAAAATAGGCTATAAAATCGATTTTGTTTTTTTCTCATAGATAAGAGATTCTCTCATTCTGAGGTACCGAATTGTTGCCTAGTTTGAAAATTGTTTTCAGAGGAATGCTGGCATAAGTGAGAAGGTTTTGGCATCTCTGTTCTCAAATGTCACAAAAAGGAAGCAAAAGAGAAATCTTCTGAGAAGGCCAAGAGACCTATCAAAGAGTTGCTCAGTTGTCATTACTATAAAATCGTTTGCCTGAATTTCAAAAGTAATTTGTATGATTAGAAGGTGAATTACATTGCCATTTTCTCTAAGATTTTATTATGTAACTTATTAAACAGAGCAAGTTTGAAAGAATATGCTTAACATTTAGATTTTACTATTAATATTTTATTATACTTTCATTATCATATTTCTATCCATTGTTGTAACCCTCTAACCATTATTCTATTTTTTTTACATTTAAATGAATTTCAGAAATTTGTACGCTCCTCCTAAATACATTAGGATTCATACTATTAGATACAGTTCAATGTTGACTTATAGAGTTACCAGTATTTTCTTTCAACACAAAATATATATACAATAAATTACACATATCTTAAGTTTACATTTACTATGTTTTGTCAAAAACATGCAATTGGGTAATGCAAACTCTTATCATGATATAGACATTACCATTCCCTAAAAAGTTCCCTCATGCTCTTCCCCTTCCAACTCGCAAGGTAAATATTATTCTGATTTTTTTTCCACCTCAGATTAATTTAGTCTGTTCCAGAATTTCATTTGAATTCAAATTATACGCTATATGCTTTTATGTAAGGTTTTTCTTTAGAATACTGTTTTGGAGATTCATCTGTCACTGCATGTATGAATAATTTGCTCTTTTTCATTCCTAAGTAGTATTTCATTATATGAATTACTATAATTTATCATTTTTTTATTTGATGGGGATGATATGCTTCTATACCTTTTTTGTATGTACATAGGTTTCACTTTCTTGGGTAAATATCTAGGAATAGAATTGCTGGATCGTAAGGAAGATGAAAAGTTTGGTTTCATCTGAAAATTTCTATACCTTTTTCTCAAAATAATTGTACCATTTTACATTTCCTTGATGTATAAGAGTTCTACATTTTCACCATTCATTATTTATGAAAAGATGGCAAATGGAAGCAAAGACAAATGAGTTATTTATAGATCATGCATCAGTTACTGTAAAAACTAGGCCTAATTCATAAGATAACGTTTTTACTACCATATGGTACTTCTTATCAAATGTTAAGGTTTAGTGGATCCTGAATTCCTAAATTATTTATGGTCGTATAACTCAAAGGACTGGTGCAACAGGAACAGATGCTTAATGAAAAGCGCTTTTCTTATCATTTTATTCAAAATTTACTTTAAACATGTAAGTTATTTTTTTCTTATCTGACAGGCAATTGATGAAAAAAGATTAGAAAGTGATTTTGTAAGAACTGTAGATTCTTACCAATACGAAGCCTTCGAGGTAAAAATGCTCAGTCTGAGACATAAACTCCTTATACAAACGAATTAATAGTTTAGCAGAATGCTTCTCCTACTATTTATTTTAATTATTACGTCTGTTTCAAGCTGTGGGAGAGAAGGAGGCATTATGAATATGGAGGAATGATACTGATGATATCTTTTCACATGATAGCTACTCCTGTCTAGAGGCAAAGATAATTGAAAATGTAGGCAGATGGGTGTGGTAAATTTCTAGGAAAGTTAATGATGTTAGTATGAAGACTATTCATGGAGAAATATTAATAAACAAAATTACATAAAACTGTTCTTTTATACTCAATGAATATTAAATATGAAGGTAGATGAGTGAAGGAGACTATACAGATATATTTTGATGTGATCTTAATTGTGTAGCTGATGAAGATTAAAGACTTTGAGTTATTATTATTTGTTATTCGTGTTCTTTTAAACAGCTTTCAATTTTTTAATGCTAAAACTCTAGCATTACAAGCTTCTGGGTATGGCATATTTATGACTATTTATGGCATATTAAGCTTATTGCTTTTTGGTAAGGCATATTTTTTCTCTTTCTAGTTTTATTTTACTCTCAGTTTTGTTAGCATTTGCAGACTCTGGAGATTTGTTACTTGTCTTTTGAGTTGGTACTTTCAAATACACACACAGTAACAATTGCTTTTGAAATCAAGTCAAGTGCTTCCCCTTCTCCAGCCTCTCCCCAGTCAAGGCTAAATGTGTGCTCTCTCATAAAGGTCAAAGTGTCAGTTAAGAAGAGGTCATCACACTGGGCTGGTCATGAGCATGCAGCTGCACTCCAGCCTGGGTGACAGAGTGAGACGCCAACTCAAAAAATAAAATAAAATAAAATAACAAGGTCATCGGGTAACATAAGCCCTCAGGCCTTAGTAGGGAATAGCTGAGTAACTTGATTAAGAGAATCCATGAAGAGTCTTTCAAATTCTCTGAAGAAAGAACAGTGGTTCGGCCTAGACCCATGAATTTTCAGTAGAATTTAGCACTGGATGCATATCTCTCTTCCCTTAGGAGGAATATATAGAAAGCTAGTGTCAACATGCTGTGATTACAATGTAATAAAATTGTGGATCTGGACACCAAAGGGACATATAAAACAGTTGTTTTATTTTTCAATTTTTTCATTCATATTCACATACATTTATAAGACCCGTGTGTGATAGATGCAGTTTGCGTAAAAAGGTTTGATTTGACTCTGGAGGACCCTTGGGTAGAGTCCACCATCTTTACCAGGAAATAAGCAAAGTGAGTAAGGGAGAGCAGTAATTATGAGCCACTTGATTATAAATCATTTTTTTAATTTTTATTTTTTAATGGGAGTTGGCCACCTTTATTGTCCTCAATGGCTATCTTTTATCTATCCTATAGGCTTCTGAAAGCGTGGGGACAAGCCTGAAGTCTCAGTCAGGATTCCTCATGTTTGCTATGACACTAATTGGTCTTTGTCTTTTTTGAATTAGTTGAACACATAGTATGTAAGTACCCATTTTGTGAAGGAAGGATAGTGCCAAAATCAAGATTGTGGTTCAACTAGAAAAACGGATGATTAAGGAAAGCAGGAGAAATGAAGTAATGTGAAGACAGCGCATTTGGGCTTACCATGGATTTGTCTTTGAGAAGCCTGTTGTAAAGGAAGGAGTCTGAGTTAAGGCATTAGACAGAGAGTAACCCTAAACAAGGTGGTTTTTCCTTTTTTGCTATTGTGTGAATTTTCAGTTTCTCAGTTTTATGGAGTAATTAAGAAAAGCATATTAGCCATTCATTACACTTTTTAATGGTAAGTTTGGCTCTGTGTGTGTAAGATCCTTGAATATGGATGTACACAGCATTTCACAGTAGTTTCAGCTATTACTGGATTGGAAAATAGTGCTAGAGAAATAATGTTAATTTCACCTCCTTGTATAAATCAGCTGCCTTGCCTTCTTCAAGCAGTATGATATTTTCTTTAATTGTGCAGCCTTTCATTAATGTACTGGTGAAGATGATAGAAAACAATTCATCTATGTAATTGCAACTAGCCTGTCATATACAACTTGGGAAAGCAGCAAATCCCACAACATGGAGTCCACATTATGAAACTCAGGCTGGCATTTAGATGAGTTCCTTTTCAATGAAAATATATAACTCTCATCCTTTTAAGTGTGTAAGTAATGCATGTGTAAATCTACATTGTATAAATGTAAAATGTGTTTTCCAATGTCAGTAATTTTAGTTAAGACATAAAGCTGCAGCAGCAATTGTTTGGCCATTTTAGAGATTGAGGAAAGTATAGCCACTATGACAAGATACTTGAAAGATAATGATGCCATGGAATTACATAGTATATATGATTCCATTCCATGATTTTGATGTATTTCTGCATTTTATACAGTCACACCAAAATTTAGCACATCAAAACAGCAAACACTTATGATCTCACAGGTGCTGAGGGTCAGGATCTGAAAGTGGCATAGCAAAGTTGTTTGAAGCCTGTGTCTCTGCAGAATAAACACCTAATTTTCTGATTGACTGGCATTTACTCTTTTATAAATGATTCGGGATGCATTCTTCTTACCTGCCTCCACAAAAAATAGTGTATTGATCACAATTCAATGATTCAGTCATCATGTAAAGTCATAAGTAGGAAGAATATTTTATTATGTATGAACAAATAGTGATATTGTCCTGGTCTAATGTTTTCCCTGACATTAATAGTTCCATTCTACTCTGTATGGTGTAGTATTGTATTTGCTTTTTGCATATCTTGCTTTCTCTTGCATCCTCAACTTTCTGCTAGACACTTCTTACTCTTATGTTTATATCATTGCTAAGCAACCCCTTCACCAACACATACCCCCTCATCTCTTCTTGACGTTTATCAGCCTATACTGGGTTGTGGATCTAGGCTAGCTAATGGCAGATACAAAGGTGAATTAGACATTGTCTCTTTCCTTAGAAAAACACACAGTCTTTTACTGGGGATGTGGGTGGCCCAGAAATACATGATTATTTGATAAAGTCATTAATAATATACTATAAAGTATAATGAAGTCCAAAAAGATTACACTTTTTGAAGGAGTCAGAAAAATACCTTCAAAGTAGGAGATATCAGATATAAGACCCGAAAGATGAATAGAGACTTTTAGAATATTAGAGAAGGGGTAGGGAATTCCTGGCAAAGGAAATAATATGTGCATTTCACAGGGATTCTTGTAAGGCCATGCTTCATTTCACATATTTCCAATAGTTTAATATGGTGGGACTTTGTGGATTAGGAGATGATAAGGGCAAGAGGTGGATGTTTCACAAGTTGGTAGCTAGTGAGATATGGTGGAACTAAATGTTTTCTGATTTACATAGTAAAAAAGGTTCAGACTATTTGCTGCCTGCTTCCATCTCTGCATTTGCTAACTATGTGACTGGGCAAGTTGCTTAATCTTGGTTTTCTAGCCTGCAAAATGGATATCGTAGTATTGCTTGCATCCTAGTGTGTTGAAAAGATTCGATGAGATAAATGCAAAGCACTTAGCACAGTGACTACACTCAGTAAGTATCCAGTAAATATTAGCCTTTACCATCATTGTTATTAATTCATTTCAAGGTTGATACTATGTGTCCTGTAGTTGGAAGTGCCTATCTCAGTTGTATAAGCAACAGGGTGAAGTAATCAGATTTGTGTATTTGGTTTCACTGACAACAACATCAAGAGTGTTAAGCACATGCTTCTTTTCCTCTCTGGTG
Source organism: Tarsius wallacei (assembly GCA_963574415.1). Lineage (NCBI taxonomy): Eukaryota > Metazoa > Chordata > Mammalia > Primates > Tarsiidae > Tarsius > Tarsius wallacei. Next base: position 39,289 of record CAUYQG010098281.1, read on the forward strand.
TCCTTACTCCCAGACTTAGTGGCTACTAGAACAAAGACTTAGGTAGAGCTCTGGGTTAAGTAGAAGGTAGTCAGTGAGTCATTATTAAACAAATATTTTCTGAGTCCTGATTGTGGGCCAGGCACCGAACAAAGTTTCTATATGGGTGGATTTTACTCTAGTTAATAAGACTTTGTTATCAGTTGATAAACTTTAGGATCAAGCTTCTTATTCTTATTAAAACATAGTTTGAGTCTGCAACTAGGAATATTATTAATAGATGTCAGATACAGAATTAATTTTCTTTCTAACTTAATAAACACTTTTTTTCTTCTTTGAACAGTAATGTGATCAAGGTTTGCAATATCTAAAAATGACTTTACTATGAGTGAATATAAAATATTTTCTAAACTATCCTAGATTTCATCTCTCATCAAGTATCATAACTATGTTGTATTAACACTATTCTTGCTGGTTACTTCAGCTAATTCAACAATAAACATGTAAGCACAGTCTGATGTAAAAAATGATAAATAAGGCAAGTATTGAATATTAGGCAAGCTCTTAGAGAGGCCATCTCACTCAACTTAGAGGGGCCAGGAATAACTTTCCACAGGAGCTATCAGCTGAAGTTAGTCTTGCATATAGAGCCTTCCAGTCAGAAGGAAAGTACTGCCAAGGCCCAGAAATGCCTGGGGAAAAGTCAGTATATGTGAATTGTTTCGTGGGACGTGGTAGTGCTCAGGCTAGAGATGTAAGCTGGGGCCAGACCGCGAAGGGTTGATAGGCTGTTTTAAGAAGTATGGTATGTCGTCTAAGAGTGGTGGGATTCCATAGATGTGTTTTTGCAGGGGAGTGACATCAAAACTTGCATTTAAAACCTACATATGGAGAAATTGGAGACAAGCAAGATTAAAGCTGAGGAAACCAGTTAGAAGTTTATTCCTGTAATTCTAACTAAAATAATGATGGTCTGAACTAATCTAGTAGCCATGGGCCTAAACAAAGTAGATTACTTTCAGGGATATTTAGAGAGACAGAAGTAACAAAACACAGTGATTAATTTGAGGGAAAGGAGGCCTGTGGATCTCTGTCCTAGACTCCTGATTGGGTGGAGGTATCATTCTTTAAGCTAAGGAATTAGAAGACAAACAAGTTTAGAGATGAAAATATCCTATTAATGGAAAAAATGACAAAAATATAAAAATTTATATTTGCTTACTTTCACCAAAGAAAACAATGGAAAATACATAACTGCTGTTTTCATCATTAGATAAGCTGCACAATCAACATTGATTTTTCTTTGGTCTTATGTTGAGGATAATACTCTGTAGTATGAAATATTTGAATACTGAATACAATTATAGGCATGGTTGGGTATGTCTGCTTCCCCTCTTTGGGTTGACAGTTTTTGATGTCTGTGCTGACTGATACAATTTGGAGGGATGGACTGAATTATTTTCCTATCCACCACTTCTATTTATACAGAAATTACACTTGACTGTAGTGACACTAATCATGGCAGAACTGATCAAATTCAGCTCCCCTGCTGATGAACTCGGCCAATAAGCCATTCATGACTGACAGGTGTTTCTGTTCCTGCTTTCCTTGTCTTTTTTTTCCCGCCACTCTTAAACACATTGGAATTTTATGAGCCACCTTCCTTTATGCCCCCACATCTATGTCCGCTCAGAGGAAATGCCAGGAAGGGTTTGTCTGATTCAGAGACACAGCTAACATTTAGCACTCTCCATCCTTTCCTTCTCCCTGTGCAGAAATACAAGGCCCAGGAGAGCTAGGACAGGGATTTTTGACTTTGTGAGTGCCACAGACCCTTAGGCTAGTCTGGTGAAGTTTGTGGTTTCCATTCAGAAACATATTGTAAAGTACATTGAATAAAATGCGTGGATTACAAAGAAAATCAGAATATGGAAACATATTTTTAAGTGATATTGAGATACCCTTTAAAAACTTTCTGATATAGTAATTTATGTGCTCACTTTATAATTTACTAAAGTAAAAGCTGTATCAGGGAGTTTAATAACTAACATAATTCCAAAGTAGTGATAAATATCAACAATATTTTGAAATATCTGCAACTGCAAAACAGGAAAATATCTTTGATTTCTGTTAAGAACACACAGGTATGCTAAAACTACTGTGATTTGTTGACTGCATTCATAATTCAAGGGAATGTGAAATTTTAATTATAGTTCAATAAAAATGAAGGTGCATTTTTTTCCCAGCCCAAGTCAATGGGCCTCTGAATTCTATGATACCCAGTTTAAGAACCTCAAATGTTGGAAAATGCTTCTTGAGTTTCAGTGTGCATGAGAATTATCTGGAAAACTTTTAAAATGTAGATTTATAGGTGTCCTCCCAGGAGATACTGACTCAGAAGGTCTGCGGTGGGGCCCAGGAATATATAACATGTATCTAACATGTATCTAAAATGTGATTCTCACAAACCCTATTCCAGAATTACCACAGCAACATGGGTGGATTTAGAGTCTATAATAGTCAGTGATCTATCACAAAAAAAAAGAACAGAGTACCACGTGTCCTCATTCATAAATGGACCCTGAACATTCACCATAATAGTTAAGAAAGGGATAGGCAGTAGCGGGATACTGCCAGGGTAAGGCTGAGGGAGACACAACATCAATTAGGGTACCTGATCTCAAACCAGGCAAAGTAGGAACTAAAGGGAGGCCCAACCTTTACCTGTATGATGTCCACTTGTATACCCAATCCTGAATTGTACCCCACATCTTTAAAATAAAATATATATTTTAAAAAAAGAAAGAAAAAGAAAAGCTTGAGAGAAAGAACAAGATTTGCAGACATTGGAATAGGATGTGGCTATTGGTAGGTCATTACCCTATGTCAACATTCCAACGTTTGTATCTTTTCTATTATAATACTTGTTCACATTCATATGGAAATTACTATATAGAGGTTATGCATATATTGTTTATAATATGCATAGGATTTTTGTATGGATAAATTATAGTAGTAATAATGAATGATTATTAGTTGCTTCAACACTCTCTGAAAGACACATTTTTAAAGACAAGCTTTAAAATATTTGATAAAATATCACTAAAGCATAGCAAGGGGTAATAATCATAAATGCAATGCAGTGTAGTCCTGTGACATTGAAATCATTTCAGTAATTTTACAGTACATTTGAATTGCGGCACCATTCATCCGCTGAGTTTCCATTAACTTTGCTTAAAATCTCTCTTGTCCACAAAGAAGCCCAAGTGTCAAGTTTCTCCTTCATGCTCAGAGACCTGGCTTGAATCACAATGCTGCAGAAGATAATTGTTATTAATTAAAACATTCCTATCAGGCTGTGTTTTGTTTTAATGCATATTGAACAGGTTCATAACCTCTGCTGTCTCCATTATTGGAAAAGAAAAATAAGAGAGTACTGTTCTTTGACTCTCCCCAGCTCTCCTGGGGTTTCCCTGGTGTCATTGAACAGCCTTTTTGATTGGCTGGTACCTTTTAAAAAAAAGAAATAGAGGCACAATATTATAACACGTTGCAGGGCAGGCTCATTACTGTCAAATTAGATTCACTGACCTTCACTGCCATTTACCAGGAAGAGACAGGCAGCATATCAAGGACAGTTTGCAATGAGTAAATCCACACTAAGTGTCACTCAACAGTAACTAGCCTAGACGTGTCTTTGTGCTATTTTAACACATCAGCTTTTTAACTCCTAGCATATTAAAGACTATGATATATATGTTGAAGTGAGTAATATATTCAGAGATCTATGCACATATGTTTTTATTTTTGAAATAAACTTTCATTCAAAAGGACACACACCCCCACACACAAAGCACTTGTAGATAAAATCCATGGCTTCCCTAATTTAGAGAAGTCAATGGTTTTCTTATGCATTAAAGCAGGGCTGGTGTTGTTAAAATTTGTGGTTCAGCTTAAAAAAAAAAAAGCCATTTCCTTCCTATATCCACATTAGTTCTCTCTTAATTCAGTGGTAGGAAAGAAGAGAGTACTCTCTGTAGAATTGTTATTGCTAAGGGAATGTATTCATTTATTTACCCATCAATGTTTTTCTAGGCCTCATAAATGCCAGTCACTGTTCTAGAAATGTGTCCTAAAAAGATCCCTTTTTAGCTATTGTATAGGAGAGAGGGCATATACAAGGTATTATGCAAGATGTTTAAACAGTGGGTCATTGATCATTTTTGAATATTCAATGACTGTGTTTTAAAGTGAACCTTTCTCTATAGGTACTTATCCTCTTGATATAAGGTTAAAATATTCACAGATTTATAATCTGCCTTTTTAAAAAACTTTGATAGAATAGCTTGTCCCACTTTGGCTTTCTTTCATTTTATAATCTCTTGATTATGCCCACCTGGAAGGGAGATCTTCACTGACTCTTTCTGCCTTAGGAAATGGGTACCTCTTCTTCTTTCAGTCATTTTATGGCAGTGTTGTTGTGTAACCCAATAGCCCCTACAGAGAATATTAAAGAAGGGTGTAGAATGTGGACCTCCCACCTTAAATTTAAATTTTAATTAATTAGTTAATTAATTTTGAGTCGGGGTTTTACTCTGTCTCCCAATCTAGAGTGCAGTGGCACGTTCACAGCTCACTGCTGCCTTGACCTCCTAAGCTCAGGTGATCCCCCCGCCTTGTCCTCCCAAAGGGCTGGAATTACAGACCTGAGCCACCATGCCCTGTCTCAAATTTTAGTTATTATTTGCTTAGAGAATGGTATACTGTAAAGAAACCCCAAACCCCAAATTCTCTGATTTGGAGATTTTTAAAAATCAATCTTTCTCTCCCTATGTTGTGTGACTTATATAGGATCACTCACATATTATTTTGCAAAATTAAAAATAAAAAATGTATGATTTCATGAAAAACAAGTTATATTGTCTTTATTTTTCACACTTCCCAGCACCATCAGAGGATACACATTTGAGAGCCACTGTGTTCTCAATTGGCTACATTCATTTAAATACTTAAATGCTGCTAATTACACCAATCCCTGATCCACTGAATCATTTTCTTTTCAATGTACATTCTAGGTGATACTTTGGTGTATCACTTTTGAGTTTTGGGAACCACTGAGGAGGTTTTCCAGAAGTCTTAGCTTCTTTTTTTAAATTTTTGTTTTTGAGACAGAACCTCACCTTGTCACCCAGGCTAGAGTGTGGAGTGCAGTGACATGATTACAACGCACCACAGCCTCCATCTGCTGGGCTCAGCCAATCCCTCTGCCTCAGCCTCCCAAGTAGCTGTGACTATAGGCCTGCACCACCACACCCAGCTATTTTTTAAAAAGTGTTTGTAGAGATGAGGTTTTTCTAGGTTTACCAGGCTGTTCTCATACTCCTGGGCTCAAGAAATCCTCTCACCTCAGCCTCCAAAATTGCTGGGATTACAGACATGAGTCACCATGCCTGGCCTCAGCTTAATTTTTTATTAGTATTATTTGGTTGTTAAGAGTCTGAAATTGGGACCTCACTGCTTTTTATGTTGTAAGGATTTATTAAATATATCCTGAATAAATGTGCATGAATGTATGTGTGATACAAAATCTGCTTAGTATTATTTTGTAAGCTCGTTTCTTAGACTCAGTTTCATTTACTAGTATTGTGACATAAGCATGCTACTTAAGCTTAGTTTCCTCATTTAAAAAATGAGAATAATGATGGTACTTTTCTACTTTTGGTGGTGATGACTACATAGAACATTTTTCTGTAAATTTTTCAGCAAAAAACCTGGGCATATATAAGAGCTCACTAAATGCTATCCATTGTTACTATTTTAAAAGTCCATTTTGACTTTTATTTTATTTGTAAGTAAAATTTTAAGATAAGTATTTGTTTTTCTGACCAGGTAGAAAATATTTTCTAGAAATATGTCCTAAAAAGACAGCTTTCTATCTATTGTATGAAGGAGAAGGCATACAGTCAGTACTATGCTAGATGTTTCAAGCAATAGGTCACTGATAATTCTTGAATTTCAAGTGACTGTTTTAAAGTGAACCATTCTCTATATGTGCTTAACCTCTACATATGAAGTTAATAGTTACAGTTTTATAATCTGCCTTCTTTTTTTTTTACTGGGGTAGAATAGCCTTTTGACTGAGATAGAGTAATCTGTGAGGTTTCACTACAGCAGTGAGACTGTTCATGCTTTAGGGACTAGAATGTGCCACGAAAATATATCGTAAAAGCAGATGAAAAACCTGTGCCATATGGTTGTACCTTATTCATGTGCATAAGTTATAGGAGTTGAATTTAAAAGGAATATAAAATAACACATCATGTGTTATGTTGGTTATAACACATTGTCTTTTCCTCCATAGGATTTCTTGTACGCTCAGAATGTGTTAAGCCATCCTACTTCTATATAGATGCTATGCTTTTCCAAGAACATGGAGTTTATTTAAGGTCAACAAGTGGCCACTGATGGATGTTTCCAGACACTCTGTTTGGCAGACTTGCATGAGGGGAGGCCCTTGTCCTATCAACAGCCTCGAGTTCTCACTCACATTTGGAAGCAGTTGCTTTCACCTTTGGGCAGAAGGATTTTTGGCTATGGAAAGCTTATATGGTCTTAAAGTATGGGGAAGTGGAAAGAAAAAACATTTGGGACTCTGCCAAGATTTATTTTTAGAAATACCAAGATTTATTTTTAGAGAAGAGGTAAGCGAAGCGTAAGATTTCTAGTGGACTCCCCTATCAGTTAACATTTTCCACAGTAACGCTGTACCACAAGTAATCCCAAAACTCAGTGACTTGAGACAATGATTTTATTCTCTATTACACGTCTGTGGACTGCTTGGCTGCAGGTATTCCCCACGTGTATCTCAATCTTGTTGGGACCTGTTCTCACAGTGATAGTAGCAGTAGAATATGGGGAGTGTGGAACACGTGGTGCCACTCAATGCCTAGACGTAGAATGAGCACACTGTCACTTTTCCATATATTCTATTGACCAGATCGTGTCACAAGGCCAAACCCAGTATCAGTTGAATGGGGAAATCGACTTTACCTTCAGTGAGAGAAAAGGCAAAGTTATATAACCAAGGTCTTGTGTGGGAGTGAGCAGGAGGGAAGAACTGGGAGCAAAAATGCAATCTACAAGAGTCAACAGCCTAATTCACTAGGATGAAATGAGTCAGGAATCTGGGGATGAGAAGTGCAGACTGTATTTAGCGGAGTTGTAGTTTTATCTACTATCTCCCAGAAAGCAGAGTGATTGCAAAAGCCCCCAGGATCAGACACAGAAAGGTTACAGGCTACAAAAATCACTTTGGCTTTAGAATTTCCTTGGGCCCAAGAGCCTAAAGAAAAGAACCAAAAGTTCTTTATATCCATGTTGGAATATTAGAATCTTCATTTCCATGTTCACTGTTTGCCAATGGACTTTCAAGTGAATTGAAACCAAAATAAAATTGCCAGTGATCTACGTATTTTTTTCTCACTGGCATTGAAAGAAGCTGCTGAGTATAGCATATGTTAGGATGTTCCAGGGATGGAGAAAATAAATTTAACAGTCTTCTTGGTTTTGAGGGAATGGTAATTGTGAACCTATCTGATGTTAGATGGAAACTCAGTTATTTGGGACATTCCAATAGAAAGTTTATCTGTTGCAGAAGATAGCTATTTTCTGGAGTTGTTACTGTAGTGGAGACTGAAAACATTCATCATCTTATGCCTGATTTATTTTCACAAAGTAGTAGAATGTGTTGAGGCATGTCATCTTGTATCTCCTCTTTAAAATCAATATGGGCTTTTATTCACACCTGGTACTTCCTTCCACAAACTCGAACTTGCCAGGTGACTCTGACTTTGATTACTCTGACTACACACACACACATACACACACACACACACGCACACACACACACAGACCCACACACACAATTTATGTGAAATGTGGGCAATAGGGAATATCGATCCTATCAGGTTTAAAATATATAATTATTCTTAAGAGTATTTTTTTCTGTACAATGCAACTAATCACAACATGGCATTTAGTGTGCTCAGTGGAACTCGGGGACTAAAACAACAGATTTTGCTTTCTTTCTTTCTTTTTTTTTTTTTGAGTTGGAGTCTCACTCTGTCACCCAGACTGGAGTGCAGTGGCCGCTCCCGGCCACCGCAACCTCAACCTGCTGGGCTCCGGCGATCCTTCCACCTCAACCTTCCAAGTAGCTGGAACTACAGGCGCAGGCTACCACGCCCAGCTAATTTTTGATTTATTGTGGAGATGAGGTCTCGCCAAGTTGCCCAGGAGGGTCTCGAACCGGCAGGCTCAGGCCATTCACTCACCTCAGCCTCCCAAAGCGGGGGATTACAGGCTGAGCCACCGAGCCTGGCTTAGATTTTGCTTTCTAAAAATATTTTGACTATCAGCTGAGTCCTAAGGTTAAGTAATAAGTTAGTTAAGTGAATAAAGGGAAGAAATTTCAAAGCCCTGAAGAGAGGAGACCTTAAGATGAGAGGAACTGAGAGAGTTTCAAGATGGCTAGAGTGAAGAGTGCTAATTTGAGTAACTGTATTGGAGTGTAGGTGATGGTGAGCAGTACAGTCGGACAAGTAATAGAGGGACCAGATGATGCTTGCATGATATTTTAAGCCTTTCATAATAGAACCACGAATAAACTATTGACAGCTTTTTAAATTGGGGACATTACATGTGGTTTGTGTTTTTAAAAAAATCACATGCCAGTATGTAGAATGGTTTGAAAAAGTTCTCTTAGATGAATGTTATCACAATCTAGACAATAGATGATGGTAGTGTGGACTTGAGTATTGACAGTGGGTTACAGAGAATGATGACATAAAAGGTGTTTTGGATATGGGATTACAGTGACTTGATCGATTTGCTGTGGGCCAAGGGTGGGTGCTGAGTGGAAAGTAACTCTGTCTCCTGCCTGGAGTAGACAAGTGCTATTCATGGCCATCTCCTGAATGAGGAAACACAAGAAGAGAAGCTTATTTTGAGAAAAGGATGAGTTTAATTTTGAACTATTGGGTTTTGAAGGGCCTTTATACTTGTGAGCGTTGATATTCAATGGGCAGTTACATGTACTGGGCTCAGAAAGAATGATGTGGGCTGGATACAGAAAAATGGGAATCATCAGGATATAGATAGTAGCAAAACTCAGCTGAGTAGGTAAGACTCTCCAGGGAGAAAATGTTGAATAAGAGAAGCGGGACTAAGTTCTACAGGCAAATATTTAAGTGGCAGACAAAGAAGGGGTCACTCGCAAAGAAAACCAGAAGGAAAGTCCCAAGAGAAAGAGGAAAAGCAGGAGAGTCAACAATTGAGTGCTGTAGAAAACACTGCCTTCTGCAAACCTGATTATTGCTAACATTTATTGGAGCCCCAGGATGTGGTGGGAACTATGCATGCATAACTACTTTATGTGGATTGTTTTATTTAATTATCACAGTTATTCTGGAAGGCATTCTTAGCAACTCCCTATTATAAATGAAACTGAGTAAGAAGAAAGTTAAATGATTAGCCCAAAGTCAAAAGAGTAGTAGATGATGGAACCAGATTTGACTACGGAAACTACGATTCAAGAAGTGTTACAAAAATTGGAAATCTCAAACAGACCTAAATGTTTGATACAGCCATATGATCTATTAAAAATGCTTATTGGTGGAAAAAAAGTTTATGAATAAGTAGACATAATACTACCAAAGACTGTGCTTTATAAAATCCTAATTTAGATGTATTTTAATACAATAATGAAGACTGTCTGGAATAAGAATGGAACTTGCAACACTAGTAACTAAATATTCTTGCCAAACATTGAACGTAGCAATTTCTGGAGAATGTGATTATGTATCATTCTTATCTTTACTTCTTTTAATTCCAACATTTTTCTAAAATTCATATTTATTACTTTTATAATCAAAATATTAAATATAAATTAAGAATGATCACCCAAATAAATCCTGAGAGAGGTCAATGAGGTGTGTAGGTGGAGTGCATGACAGAGTATTGTACCCCTATTAGATGTTGAATACATAGATGTTGCTGGTTCAGTATCACATTGCCACATTACATGCTTTAAGAATGAATTGAAGCCAGGCGCAGTGGCTCAAGCCTGTCATTCCTGAACTTTGGGAGGCTGAGGTGAGAGGATTGCCTGAGACCAGGGGTTTGAGACCGGCCTGGGCAACTTGGCGAGATCTCATCTCTACAATAAAAATAAAAAAATTAGCCGGGCGTAGCACGTGCCTATAGTTCCAGCTACTTGGAAGGCTGAGGCAGAAGGATTGCCTGAGTCCAGCAGGTTGAGTCTGCAGTGGCCATGAGCATGCCACTGCACTACAGCCTGGGCAAGAGAGTGAGATTGTGACTCAAAAAAAAAAAAAAAAAGAACGAATTAAAGTAACTCCAAAAGCCATGTGAAAGTAGAACACAGAACATTTATGTATTATTATAAGCCAAAGAGATAGATACACCTATATGTTTATATATTCTGTATTCTATAGCCAGAACACTTAATCTAAAGATTGAGAATATACTCATTTAAAAAGTAGTGTCACGTGCTTTATATAACTGATGTATCTTTTCAGTCAGGAGAACAGATGCAAACAGATGCATTTTTTTTAAAGCAAATTAGAAAGCTTAACTATGTTAAATAAAATATTCCATTTCATTCATATTTAATAGATGAAATATGGATCATATTTAATCCAGACTTGATTGCAGTAACCTTTCACAAGGTGGGTACCAAGTCATGGAACTAATATTTCTGTTGGAGAAAGTTAAGGTTGTAGCCAATGTTACTATCATTATTTTTTAGGAGGCAGATACAACCATTTTTCCAGAGCGACCTGCTATGAAGCATGCATGAACAGAGTTTAGTGCCATAATCAAATAAAACCTACGTTGAAGGTTATCTCACATGAATTTAATGATATGCATAATTGTTATTCTACTGCATGATAATTAGGCATGAATGTAGGCAGTTCTTGTAAATGATAGTAATTTGTATGATTTTTGCTCAGCCAAACCAAGCACAAGCAGAATGAGTCTGGCAAAACAGCGGGTAATCTCAGGAGATGAGAGGCTAGAAGGCATCTGTTCCTCTGCACATTGGCCCTCAATCCATCAGATCCTCAAAATGAAGTTATCTTGGGGGAAGGAAGGCAGGCCAAAAAGGATTGAGAGCAAAAGTGAAAATGTAGAAGAGGAGAAAATTAATGTTACTAGTTGTTATGGGTTGAATTGTGCCCTCGTAAAAGACATGTTCAAGTTCTTATCCCTAGTGTCTCAGAATGTAAAGTTACCTCATTTGGAAATGTTGTTGTAAATGTAGATCGTTAAAGTGCAGTCATACTGAAGTAGGTGGACTCCTATTCCAATATGACTAGTGTCCTTATAAGACAGTCATGTAAAGACGGAAACAAGGAGACCATCACGTAGTTGGAGATAGAAAGTAGAGTTATATTGCCATAAGCCAAGGAATACCGGAGTCATAGAAGCTGCAAGAGGCAAAAAATATCCTCCCTTGAAGGCTTTAGAGGGAACATGGCCCTGCCAATACCTTGATTTTGGATTTCTAGCCTCCAGAGAGAGAGGCATACATGTCTATTTTTCTAAGTCACCAATATGTGGCACTTTATTACAATAGACTTAGGAAATGAATGCACAAGTTCACAAGTTTCATCTCCCACGCTGATTCTTGGAAAATATGGGTGTTTTATATACGAACAAATATTTGTTAAGTGCTTTCTGCTTGCCTGATATTTCTTTAAATACTGGAGTTCTGCACTGCTGACAGGATAAACACAGTCCCTGCCCTGAAGGGGTTTGTAGTCTATGACTTTCATGTACTCATTCTGATGGTACTTTGTGCTGTACAAAAACAGCTGTTAGGCTAATATTTGCCATGTCAGTCTCCTGCACAAGAAAGTGAAATCTTAAGGGTGAGTGCATACTAAAATCTTTTAAAAAAAAGTTTACTGAATGAAGGAATAAAGAATGAAGTAATTCAGTTTGGAGGGTGAGAGAAGAAAGGCATTCTATTGTTTAACGGAGAAGCAGGGATAATGAAAGGGTGTGTGTGTGTGTGTGTGTGTGTGTGTGTGTGTGTGTGTGTGTCTGTGTGTACATGTTTTATTTTTTAAAATAAGAATACCTTGGTATCTTTGCATATTTAGAATAAGAACATATTTGAAATATTTTCAACTACATATGCTATTGTGCAGCTGTTTTTAACTTCCTGTAAGTTAGTAAAATATTTTGTTCTTTCTGCAAATATTGTGGATTTTGTTGCCTTCAAATATTATCAGATTTTATAAGTTGTTTATTTTCATGTAAAATTTACAACACCTTTTAACTTTTTATGATCCATTTTATTTTATGGATCCATAAAAACCAATACATTTTTTTAAAAAGAAGGAAACATATAATGAGCACAATGGTTTAAAAGTTCTGTGTCAATGTGTGTGAACTTTTAAAGATGATTCTTCGGGCTGCAGTTAGAGGTTTATAAACAGTTATGGCATAAAAGATAAATTCATGATACATTGCTCTTTCCAAATATCATTTATATGAATTTTGAAAATCAAATTTAAAGAGAAAATAGATTCATTCACTTGCTATTCTTAAACTGTGTTGTGTTTGATCTATTAATTCTTTCAGGAAATCAACCATGTCATCTTCATGTGTGAAATGTCTCCTTTTTTCCATCTCTTCACCTCTCTTACCCCCTTTCTTTTGCCCCCAGCTCTTTGTGTAATACCTAAGATACTATATTGTTTATGATTTCCTCCATTGATAGTAATGGAAAATGATGATATTTGATGTTTTACTATCACAGTTAACTAAAACTGTAAAGGAATTCAGAAAACAATAATAATTTCATTGTTCTTCTGCCTCACAGAGATAATAAGCAAACATACATACCTAATGGTCCTTTTTCCTTCTTTTTTGGATTATGCTAGGTATCTGCTAACCATGTATATTCCTCTTTATAGATATAATTTTCTAAAGTCAGCTAGTTTTTAGTCTACCTTTATTGTAGGAAAAAGTGGATTAATGCTGTGTATGCCCATAACTGAAACAGAAATGGATGCCAATTATGTTATTATCAACTTTTTACTATCCCTGAATCAGAATACTCTTTGGAAACTGTGCTGCCCCCTGGTGATGCATGGCATAATAAAATAGAAGCTTTAATTTCATTAATAAATATTATTCAGTAATAAATGCAAATATCAACAAAAAGTCTGCAATAAAAGTAATTCAATAAAAAAGTATGCCAGGACTTAGTTCTCTAATATAGTAATTATTATTTGACCCATCTTAGAATTGGAAATAAGGGAAAGATAAATCACAGAAAAGAGACAATAGACTTGAGAAGATTGATTCCACCTCCTCACAATTGCAGATGTAAAGAAACTTTATGTTCAGTTTAGAAAGCCAAAACAAACAGAAGATGACAGCAAAATAAGACTTTACAATATTTCTCAAACTAACAGAATTTTATTTTAGTCGATTTGCTTTTATGTCTGAGAAGTCTTACACCCTGAAGGAGATTTTTCAATAAATACACTTTTACATGGAGATTTTCAGAGTTATGTACTATGGAGTACAGAAAGCAGTTTTATCTCTAAGCAGCATACATTGAGTTTTATCATGTGTCCTTTAGAATATAATAATCCTCAGTACCATTACTGAGTGCTTTCTAGGTGATTCTGAATATGGAATTTTAGAACTGTCAGTGATCTTAGAGATCATCTTATCTAACCCCTAAATGGCTCTGAATTAAGTCTTCACATATTATATTATAAAGAAATTCAATTATTCTACAAGTATATTGTAATTATTATTTTGAAAGTGTGATGATGACAACAACGGGCCTTTTCTATACCAAGTTTTTTTTCCTCAGATACCCCTTTCCGCTATCTTGTTCTCATATCGGTTTTATCCTGTTTTAACCAATGTCTTTGTGGACAGAGATTCTCAGTTTTCGAGGGATAACTGGAGTAGGAAATAGAAGTCTGGCACTGCATTCCAAATCTATTGAGAAAACAGATCTATGATATGCACAGACTTCACTGCACACACAGAACTGGTGTTTGTGCACTGTGAATGAAATAAACATTACATAGAGTGAATGCTTGCAGTAGTTAGGGATATCTCTGCATAAAGCCCCCTTGCTGTTCAGAGATAAATAATGCAGCAGTCCTGGAGGAATTGGTATGTTGCTGGCCTTGCTATGGAAATTCAGTGCTTCAGAGCCAACACAATATCTTATGCAAGTTAAAGTCCCCAGGCGACACTTGTCCCTCAAGTGTGCTGACTTTTCAAAACAGAAGGAGTCGTGCATATTTTCAAATACAGAATACTTACTGAGCTAAGAGTTGTTTTTTACTAACTTAGCACCATATGCTTCTGGAGTTACACTGTCAACAATTTTTGGCACTCATATATTTGGCTATTTATTGAATGTTGAGGTGGAAAACAGGATGATATTGACAAAAGACAGAGAATAGAATAAACACCAGCAAGGCAGTTCCCAATCTGTTGCCATTCTGGATTTCAGACATGGTAGGTATGAGTGTTATTAAGGAATCCAGTCTAAAAATGTAACCAGCACATTGAATAATTAATTCATTGCCTATGCTAAAATCGTGAACCAAGAGCTGGAGATATTGGCCACAGCAAAGTCAACCAATACTGTCATGGTGACAGAGTGAGATGAAGCTAAATGAAACTCCAGGCAGGAGTAACCACGCCCCCAGGTGAAGACACACCAGGAAGCATAAGTTGGCTTTGGGACCTTCAGAGGACAAGGAGTGTGTGGCTAGGGAGCAAGTTCTTCAGGTCTGAGCTAGGGTAGGATCCAATCAAGCTGGGTTTTCCAGAGTCGTGATGAGAAGGGGAGCAGTTTTGAAGGATGACTAGGAAGTTCAGAGACGGACGCCAGAGAGCTCTGATACAATTGACAAAATGAAATTATAAGAAGACAAGGATGAGAAAGTGTAACAGAAAGAGCACTGGGAGCTTTTCTTTATTGCAAGTTGGTTATGTGGCTCAGGGCTGAGTGAGCAAAGTCAAGGCTGATCTCTTGCATGTGGAGTTTCAGATGTAAGCAGCAACAGGGAGCAAGTTGTAGAGTGAGTGGACTGGGTGACTCTAAAGTTACCGAGTCTGTAGCAGTTTCTTGTTTTATCACAGGAGGCCTGTGTCAACATGTAGAACTGTGGTGGGTTAGCTCCAGAGTGATGTGTAAAATACTTTTGATACTGGAAGAGGGCTAATTTTAACCTAGACAACCCTGACATTTATAACAATTGGTACTCAAATACTGTTCATTGAGGGATATGATGATATAATCATGAGGTAAAAGTAGGCTCTGAGAGCAGATAAATGAATGGGAGTTACACAACCACAAGTCTAGCTATGTCGGGGAAATAAAAATACCATCCAAGCTTTATGAGTCAGAGGACTGGGGCTTGGGAAAACCTTCTTTAAAAACTTTCTCTAGTGTCTGATTTTCTGGTTTATTTAAAGTAGAATATGTGGCTTATTTAGAAAGTAAATTAGAGAGACAGAGAGGATTCACCCCTCCAAGTTAGGAGCGGGGGCCAGAGCTTAGGAAACATGATGGTAGCCATAGCTCAAAGAGCACAAGACTACACCAGAGTCAATTAAAGCAATGGCCGCTGGTTACTCATGGTGGAGTTTTTTTAATCCTTCCCTTTGATGGGGGAAAGTCATTAAAGTGATTGGGTGGTGGTCTCCTCATCATCACGAAAGGGCAGGAAAGTGCAGGTACTGATGCTAGGTGATGGACAGCAGGTAAGTGAGTGCGCTAGTCATATGATTGCTGCCATGGTGGTGGGGTCTGTCTGTGTCATGAAGGTCATAAAGAGCTGATTAGGTTAACTTGGGTCTTATGGATGAAGGCAGATAGAAAAGCTAATTAGTAACAAGCTGAGGAGGGGGTAGTAAAGCAACTATCAATAGCTCCTTCTGAGAAACCACTTCTGTCCTTGACTGGTAATTAGAGGGGTAAGTTAAGTGCCTGATTTTCAAATGGATTTTTTTTTAACTACAATTTTTAAACTTAATATACATGGAAAATGGAAACATTTATATAGGTACTCATATTTTATTTATGAGTACCAGTTTTGACGTATACTTAAAAAAAACCAAATTCCTTAAATTTATAGAAGGCTATAGAGTAAACATTTAATTGCTTATAAAGTTTTTCTTTAAATTTCATAAAAGTAGTTCATGAATATGAGATATCAACTGTTAAACAGTTAAAGATAAACACTAACACTGGAAATTTTTTTAAAATTCTGGATTTATAATATGTTAGGTCAAATGTCTTACTTTTTATTATTTTAGCATTATTTTGTCTCTTAATTTTATTATTACCATTTTGCTGACTGGGTTACAGTATGCTAGTCTAGGTTTAAATGTAGAAAGCACCCCATCTGGCTTCCCCAACCAGAACTGACGAAAAACAGACTCTTAGGTCTCTATGAGCCAGCTATTCATCTAGGAGAGAATTAAGGTCCACCTGCTGGACCTCAAGAATAAAGCAACCATACAAATGAAAATTGAATAAATCTTTGTACATAAATCTTAGGAAAAGGCAAATTGAGTAAATAATTCAGACCTTTTCTGAAAGAAGAAGACTCTTCTGTCAAATGCTGAAGATAATGATAGATGGGAATTTTGTCAAAGATTTTTAAGGTATTCTTCATTGGGTCAAATAAATGAATGAAAAAAATAGGAAAAGTGTGTGAGCTGAATAATAGATGGCAATAAAATCATCTTTTGATTATTTTGGAAAATAATTTGGAAGAAATAACTTTGAATAAAGTTTGAATAGATAAATTCATGGAAAATCTTGACTACCAGGCAGGTGACTAAGAGTTGATTCAGCAGTTAATGAAGAAAGAGTAATGTTTAACACAATTACCAAAGAAGAAAGTCATATGTATACTAACGGGAGTGAAACATAACATTCGAGAATTCATATTCAAAATAAAATCATAATATTGAGGAAAATAATTAGCATGCATCCAAATAATCCTCTGTGCAATCTTTCCAAATCAACCAGAATTTCAGTGGTGGCCAAACTTATTTTCTATCCCTGTTCTATTTCTAGTTAACTTTCCTATATCTAAGTAACTTCTGTTTGAACAAAGTACAAACAGAAAAAAGGCTTGCAACAGAGTCAGTTGAAGACCTTATTATTCACTCCTACCTTTTCTATGGTACCCCCCCAAAAAAATAATAAATCTGTTTTTACTTAGCCTATTTTTATTGTGCCTTCTATGTGAGTCATGAATAAAACCAAGGTAAAGGCATCTAGTATTTGTGAAAATTTTAATCACCTCATTGCTAATTCATGAAAAAGTTCATAACATTTCTCAGAAGTTTCTTTTTTCTTGAATACCCAAATTTTGAATTTCTGGTAACTAATCTAATCATGTTTTCTGTTATAACTATCTCTTAGATGATGTAGAATCAAATGAGATAATATGAATAAAAGTGCTTATGAATAAAACTGCTTACCAATTGTACATTTTATAAATATTATTAACTATCTAGTAGTTATATTGATAGCTTAATATTGTAATCCGGTGACATTAAATTGTCATACAATTGTTAGGTGCAACTGCAGTCAGGTGTGAATATCTTTAAGCAAACATGATCTTTGAAATCTGAATTTACAAAACATTTAAATTACAATGTGGTTATTTCCTTTACAAAAAAGATTATTTGTTTGTAAAATGAACTTCATGAAATTCTTTAAAAGTTTCAGTAGTGCATTAAAATATGATTGAAATACCCAATTTTGTTTACTTTTTTGAGGATTATGTTTATCATATAATATTGTTTAACTTCTGTTTACATATGATACATATTTAAGTTAAACTGACTCAAAAAAATATTTATTTTTAACAAGCAACATTTAACTTCCTTTAACCAGGACTTGAAAAAAAAAGATGTTCCTAAGATCTATTTCCCAATTACATAAGCGACTGGTGCTGTTTAGCCAAATGCTCTTCAGCACCCCTGCCAAGTTTTACAAGAGAGTTTTCCTGCTGGCAACAAACATTGAGCTTGGGAGTCCTCTCCATAAAGCCGGCCAGTTTTAGGCAAACCTTCAGCAGAACATGAAGCTCTGCGCCATGTGAACACACAACCTCGATGAGGTCCCTGTTTCTATTTCTGTCCCTGTTTGTTTTTTGTTGCATTCTTTAACTGACTTTAAATACTGATTTCATCTGTATTCATCAGCCGGACCTGGTGATCACTAAGGATCTTTGTGGTTCTAACATCATGATCATTCAAAATGACATTTGTGTTATATATGAACTAAGAATTCTAGCCAGAATACTAATGCTTCAGTAGCCATCTAACTATTCTTCCATTCATTCATCCACTCATTAAATATTTGTTGGGTGCCTAGGGCCTGCTGGGTATCAAGTACTTTCAATACAGCAGTGTACAAAATAGAGTTCTTGCCTTCACTGGGCTTACATTTTAAATAAATATATGATATGATGAAAAATATAATGTTTGGAATAGTGTGACTCAAAGTGCCAAACACAGAACAATGCTGATGTGTTATTGTTCCCAATCCATAAATCAATGATCAGCATTTGTAAACTTCTATAGCAATGTTGAAAGACAAGTAATATGGCTCTGTGGTGAGATCTGCATGAGTAAGTAAAACATTTTAGATGGTCTCCGAAAAGTAGCAGTGGTTCAGAATGTGTCAGGGCATTATGGGTCTCAATAAGGACTTTTTATTTATTCTGATTGATATAAGAAACCATTGGAGATATTTGAGCAAAGGAGATAAATGATCTGATGTAAGGGTTAAAATACATGAACTTTTAAATGTCTAGTTTAAAATAGACTCTACACAGACAAAAAGAAAAACAGGGACATCGGATGGGAAAGTATTGCAAAATTCAGATAGGGACTCTGGTGCCTTGAAGGAAAGATAGTCAGGTGATATGATGTCAAGTGGAACTGACAAACATTTTTTAAGGTAAAACTGATAGAATTTGTATGTGTCTTTGATGATTGGTTTATAGAAAGAGAGAGGAGGTGGCTAATTAGATTTTTACCTGAGTGAGTGAAAGTGAAGATGAGATTAGAGGTTGAAGGAAATTGGAGGGAAGAGGTGGATAAACCTTTTTAAAAAATCTTTCTTGTTTTAAAAAAAGAGAATAGTATATGTTAAAAGTTCTACTGTAGGAGCTGCCTTCCTGCATGTACTTGCTTGACTGAAGCCCATTTGTAACTCTAAGAAGTGTTATTTTTAGAAACTTGGCTATTGTCACACCTATTGTCTTTACCCAGTGTGGAATAAAAAATGAGAAGGGAGTGAGTCACAAAGGAAATGGATCAGGGAGCCAAGCTTCTTCTTTTATAAAATGAATTGGTGCTGTGTGAGATTGTACTATTCTAAAATTTCTTTTATATGTTTTAAAAACCAAATAATTATCACCTATAACATCTGCCGTGAACTTCTATATAATGCACGACTGTTAGCAGTACAATTCTGTAATTCTAAATTTATAAAAGGTGTCTTTAGCATACACATATTTCATGTTGTTTATGGGAATTTTTACTTGGTTAAAATGTTACCATCAAACCTAAATAATTCAAAACAACATGAGTTGTTATAGACACTTATTAGTTATAGACACATTAGACATTTGTTATAGAGACATTAGTTATAGACACAAGTGTTGTGCTTTTGAATGAGAACTACTCATGAAACAGAACTGATTTTACTCCAGACTCTTCTACTAGTTAATTCTCTGGTTAAATCATTTAACTTACTGAATCTCGGCCTCATACATAAAATTAAATAATTGTGCTTAATATTCTTGCTATCAGAATCTCTGGCACCACTAAAACACAGATGAGAACAACAAATAATAAGAAGAAGAAAATTTAATTTTTTAAATCACAGTAATATAATTTAAAATAGAAAATTAGAAAATATAAGCAATTAATAAATTAGAAGCAATATTACACAATTTTGTATATCAAATTGCACAAACTAGAAAAGCACCTAGAACATAGATAGAAATTAGGATACTAATATAAATACCACTCCCCTCCACACAATAGGGTGTCCTATATACTCAGGTGGAAAATTGGTTTATTTTGAAATTTCCTTTATAGATGGGTAGGTAATCTTACACTCTATTTTTTAAAAATATAGTCTTTCTACTTTTCTTTTGGATACTTCAAAATAAAGTTTTTTAGTAGTTTAAAATAAGATCATTCATGTTTTTATGTAAAAGAGTTATCAAGTGTTGAGAGTGATTTGGGTTAGCGTACACATTCCTATAAAAATGACATAGTAAGCTAGGGTTGGTGGCTCAGCCTGTAATCCCACGCTTTGGGAGGTAGAGGTGAGTGGATTGCCTGAGCCCGTGGGTTCGAGACCCGCCTGGGCAGCTTGGTGAGACCTCATCTCTACAATAAATCAAAAAATTAGCCGGGTGTGGTAGCACCCACCTGTAGTTCCAGCTACCTGGAAGGTTGAGGCGGAAGGATCGCCGGAGCCCAGCAGGTCGAGGCTGCGGTGGCTGGGAGCGGCCACTGCACTCCAGTCTGGGCAACAGAGTGAGACTCCAACTCAAAAAAAAAAAAAAAAAAAAAA
>CAUYQG010098287.1:0-23966 GCA_963574415.1 Tarsius wallacei
GGAAGAACCATTCAGAAAAGATTTCAGATCTGTGGACATTTTCACATAAGCCATCCGACTAGAAGGTAGAAAGGATTGTCTGTGATTGCAAATGTACTTTCTTTTCATTAGTTGTCTTTTGGGGTCACTGCAGATTTCACATTTAATTTTTTTTTTTTTTGACAACTAACAATTCTCAGGTAGAAACCTATTAACAAAGGAAAGCAGATGCTAAATTTTCACATGGTTACTTGTAATAAGGATAAAGATGCGAAACAGCTACAGACCCTCCCCAAAAGGGACATCATTTTATTTATCAAATCACCGAGATTTTTAGTGTTGCTATCAAACGTGTGTTATTGTTTAGGCAATTTTCCAGTCCCTACATAATCATCCATTGAAGGCGTAAATTCTCAAAACTTCTTTTACCACCTTCCTCTAACCAGTAAAAAGTACAAAATTACTTTCCATGTCACTTACTACAGACTCAAATATTTTGAATTATCTACAATTTGGATGAAATTTAACTGTGAGCGATGACAAATAACTATGGGCTGACGGCAGCGAGTACATCAAGTCAAAGCTATTTTAAAAACAATTCCTCCCCAGTAACTAAAAAGGACAGCTTCTGCAATCTCTATTCTAAATAAGGCATCATGTTTTTAAATAGCCTCTTCTAGCACAAGAAAAAGATAAAATGTTTACCTTTGATAAAGCATTCTGAAAGAATTATCCTTACTGAAAGTCTGGCTATCAGAATGCATAGCAATTCTTTCTGGTATCCACCCAGTCAGTGCATGAAGATCAATATTCTGGCAACATAAACACATTTCAGGACTGTCAACATCGTTTTCAAGTCTTAAATCCCCAGGGTAGCTATTAAACCTCACTGACTTGGCATAAAGATTTTGTTAGAAATAAATCAGAAGACAGTTGCTTTCAACCAGTAATACATTTCTTATTTATCTCAAATTCTCGCCTGGATCTAAACACAAGCATATTTTTTTCCTGAGGTCCTTTGCTGCTCTTCCTGAACACAAGAGAGCTGCCTTACTGGTGAAAGCAATGAAAACTCAAGACATGTGACAGAAAAACTGCTTTGATGATGACAGTCACTCACTGTCTGGTGAGTTCTCACAATATGACAGTCACTTCCAACGTTTTGCATACATTCTCATTCTTTCTCTAAGCTTCACTGGGTGAGTTAGCAAGCAATGGAGCAGACAGCTAACAGTACTGGCAAGGCAGAGCCACTGGAAGCATCGGCTGGGAGAAAAGAAGCCGCGACATCCGACTGCCACTTAGCAACGACCTGCACACATCCCTTGCCAAGCACGGGAAGGATCTGGCATCAGGCAGGGAAATGAATCAGTTGTGAACAATGAGCGACTTACACACAGGACACTTCATCGATATAACTTTACAACAGGTGACTACTATCTTTACACTGTGAAGAGGCCGACAACAGGTACATATCTTTCCTAAGGCCACAGGTGAGTCAGTGTCAACATGTAAAGTCACGCCCGTCTCTGGCTTACGTGTGGTTCACCACATGCTACTAAAGGGTGGTGGGACACACCTCAGTTCCACAGGATAAGCTGTGTTAAGGTTGGGGACAACGAACAATTCCTTCAACCTAAACTTACAAATCAAAAAACACCTAAGGAGGGCTACACAACACCTCCATGGGACCCGATGAGGCTGTCATGCAGGGTGCACTGTGTTCAACAGGTCTGTATCCCACAGAGAGCAGACCCAGCTCAGGCGTTCCTGGGTCTGGAACCTAGGTAATGTGCTATCCGTACACAAGAAAGTAGGGAACCTCATATAAGGGGACTGGTCAACACTTTTAGGTGCTGATAATCTGGTTTTTTCCCCCTATAAACGCAAATGGCATTCAGAATTTTTCCAACTTAAAACAGAGCCACATGAGACCCCCAAGTCTGTGTCTGGGTTATCACATCTGTGACTTACCGAGTTGGACCCTGGAAAATCATATCCTCCCATGACTTTCATGTACGCTTTTTCTATGAGAGAAACCCAGAGTTCACTTTTGTTGTTGGAATACGAGCAGAGCAGTTCTCCCTTATGATCAACAGGTAACTGGTCATCAATGATTACCTCGAGAAAGAAAACATGAATTTTCTTAGGTTCACGAAACACCGTGAAATCCCTTCTCTCAAGAAGAAAAGAATACTTCTCATACAGACACACCAAAAGGCACAAAATGCTACTATTCAGGCGATGACAGCGTCACGCTTCTAGAACCCTACCAATTACAAAGTGTTGACCATTTGTACATGATTTCTTTGCTCAGTTTTACAAGCAAATCTCATTGTCAGGCGATCAACTGGTTAAATGTCATGTAAAAACTATTACAATTACAGGGTGAACATCCCAAATCAAAAAATCCAAAATTTGAAATGCTCCAAAATCTGAAACTCCCTGAGTGCTGACAGGATGCTTAAAGGAAATGCTGACTGGAGCACTTTGGATTTTCAATGAGGGATGCTCAACCTGGATGCATGCTGCAAATATTAAAAAATCTGAAAAAAATCCCAAATCCAGGACACTGCTGGTCCTAAGCACGTCAGCTAAGGGACGCTCAGTCTGTACCGGAGTCCAGAAATGTACGTTATATTTAAAATAATTACAAAGGGACTCACTGTTAGGTAAATAACATTACCTGTCATTTTAACCTAAACCTGTAAAAACCTACTCATGCTACGTATAGTTGTAAAAGTAGAGCATTATGACTAAAATGTGCATTTAAGTAACAGAGGAAATAATCACCACAAAGACTGTTTCTAATTTGTATTAAAGAGTGATTTGGGGGATATGGGCAATAGGGATTTTGACTTAATAATAGGAAGATTATGCAGCTGCGTTTTGAAAGACTCATTAAAGAAGAGACGAAGAATTAGAGTTCAGAACAACCATTCTCAGTAATTTCATTCAGTTTTCTTTCTTTTGAGTCAGGATCTCACTCTGCAACCCAGGCTAGCGGGCAGTAGCACGATCATGGCTCTCTGCAGCCTCGACCTCCTAAGGTTGGGCAAGTCTTCCACCTCAGTCTCCAGGTAGCTGGGATTACAGTCACGCACCACCACATGCAGCTAATTTTTTTTGATTTTTTTGTAGAGACGAGGTCTCACTATGTCACCCAGGCTGATCTCAAACTCCTGGGCTCAAGCAATCCTCCCACCTCAGCTTCCTAAAGTGCTGGAATTACAGGTGTGAGCCACCAAACCCTGCCAATTGTGTTGTGTTTCAGCAGCTTCCAAAGAGTGCTCCAGACAGCATCAACAGCACCGCCTGGGATCTTGAAATGCAAATTCTGGTCCCATCCCAGACCTAGGAATGAAACTCTGGGGCTGGGCCCGCCATGTGTGTTTTGACAAGCCTTCCAGGTGATTCTGTGCACACTGACATTTGAGTTAGACTGAGCCATAGAGCAAGGCTTTTCAGGCTGAAATCACTAGGGGATCTAGTTAAAATGTGCCATTTCGAGTCTGCAGTTCTAACAAGCTCCAGGTGATGCTGATGTCACACGGCTTTGGGAGCAGACCAGAGCTGGAGACCCTGGCAGCGCCAGGCCCACGGTGTTCCAAGGAGTTAAGGAAACGATGGTGAACTCAAGTTATGTAATTTACAAGGGAAGTAAGTTAAAGGCTTCTTATGTCTCAAGTTATGACTATATACAAACTCCTCTGCCCTAACAAATTTAGTTTGTCTAATTAAGAATATTGGGTTCAAATTTATTTTCAGCATTAGCAATCTATAGTTCAACGTTACTTACTAAAATTGTTTAAATTTTTTCAAAGTCATTTAAAAACAACCTTATACTTGTCAAGGTTTTTAGTTTTAGTTATTAACATATGCTACAGGTAATATTACATATAACACCACAGACTCAAAATCAAATAAACAGAAATGACTTTTTAAATGTCTACACGGATAACATTTCCTAATGACTTCACTCAAAACTCCAACAAGGTGGGGAAGGGAGACAGAAGGGGTGAGGGTGGGGAGAGATCTTACCTTTCTTGGGACACCGTTGAGATGAAGTTTTACCATATACTTTCCACATGGATTGTACTCTGGTTCACCATCCTTATTCTGAGGGTAAATTATGCTTTTGTAAAGGAAACAAATAGTGAAACACCAATATTAGTATTCAAGATCAACCAGTATACAGGCTATAACATTTCACTTAGACATATGCAATTGTTTTGGCATTTTCATAAAAATAAACAGGAGAGCCGAGCTCAGTGGCTCAGCCTGTAATCCGGCGCTTTGGGAGGCTGAGGTGAGTGAATTGCCTGAGCCTGTGGGTTCGAGACCCGCCTGGGCAACTTGGTGAGACCTCATCTCTACAATAAATAAAAAATTAGCCAGGCGTGGTAGCGTGTGCCTGTAGTTCCAGCTACTTGGAAGGCTGAGGCAGAAGGATTGCCGGAGCCCAGCAGGTCGACACTGCGGTGGCCAGGAGTGTGCCACTGCCCCCCAGCCGGGGCGACACATTAAGAAACCAAATAAAAAAAAAAAAAAAAAAAGAAAAAGAAAAAAACAGGAGAATATTTTCTTAAAATAAGCCAAGAACTGAAATTTCTTCCTAATGAAAGAGCTTATTTATTATAAATAAAAATCTTCTGTGATCATAAAGCAGGGCACACGTTTCACAAAGTTCTCAACAGTATTCGATTCTTAACTACATACTCTGATAAGTGGATATATTTTAAGCAAGCTAAAAATAATCTTTTGCCATTGACCCCAAGTAGTAAGAACATTTCAACTAAACTCCGACACATTGTTACTGAAAAATACACGAGACACTAGAACTGTCAGTATCGATTTTTCAAAAAAATAAATCTGGACCACATATATGGCAAACAGCAAAAACTAAGGATTGTGTCTCACTGTCTAATTCATTTTTGCACTCTCAGGGTTTGACACACAAAAGCTACTCAGGAAAAGGTTAATGAAAAAATTATAGCCCCTTGGGTCTCCTCCCACTGTGGGAGCTTTTCTGTCCTCTCAAAAAATCCTGCTTAAAAAAAATAAAAGAAAAAATTATACTGTGTAATGATTGTTACAATGAATGATTTTAACCTAATGTAGTTTTTAAAAACGGAAAAATAAAGTATCTCAGACACATTTCAGTATACTCTAAAGCAGTTCTGGCCAACAGAAATATAGGTTAATCCCTATTTTCCAGCAGTCACATTCCAAGTTAAAAAGGCAGAACCAATTTTAATATATTTCATTTAACCCAATATAGCCAAAGCATTATTTCAACATGCAATCGATGCAAAAGTGGAGACATTTTGCAAGGCCACACTTTTTGTGCTATGCTTTTAAAACCTCACGTGCATGTTACATCTGCAGCCAGTTCAGATGAACCCACTTCACGCGCTCAACAGCCACAGGGGCTGTGGTTACCTTCCTGTACAGTACCATGCTCAAATCCTGCCAACAGAGCATTTTACTTTGACCAATTTTAGTCATTTCAAAACCTACCCATGCCATTCGCATTATTTTGATGACACGTGCCCATGTCTGAAGCCTCCATCTCCTGGGTTCAAGCAACCCTCCCATCTCAGCCTCCTGACTAGCTAAGACTATAGGGGCACACCACCACAGCTGGCTAATTTTCTTTTTCTTTTTTGTAGAGATGAGGTCTCACTATGTAGTCCAGGTTGGTCTCGAGCGCCCAGGCTCAAGCGAGCCTCCCAGTGCTGGGACTGCAGGCCCGAGCCACCGCCTGCCTGTCGCTAGACGATCTTGGCCGGTCTTTCCGCATTGGCTCGTCACTGGCTTCCCCTCTCCAGAAGGGCAGGACACTCCGAGTGATCCGCCTGCTCCACCTCTCCACAGAGGAGGCCCAGCGTTTAAATTCCCAGTCAAGAGACATACGAAAAGGGCTACGGGGAGGAATAGAAAACTGTACCTGGTAATCAACTTCTTATTAAATCGTCTTTCGTAAGCTGCACTGATAGCCAGGGATGCCACAAAGGAACAATCTGATACTATTGTCTGTTGATGAGAATAATTAGCAGAGTCATCCTTTCATGTAATTTCAACATGACCACCCAATTAACGCACTGCAGCAAGCACTTGACTTTTTATACTCGATATCTTGACTGCCACTTGAGTAGGAAACTAGTAACTAGAAATGCCATAATGCCAACTCACATATTTTACTCAAACAAACCCTAGAAAAAGAATAAAGTATTACAATGAGACTAATTTTGAATTAAATATTCTTTTACATCTATTCCCTTAGCAAGATTCTCAAGTTTCTCATCTGCAAACACATAGTTTACAGAAAAATCTGTAGTTGCTCAAAACGATTCATACTTATACTACTGCAGTATGTCTAAGTCAAAATATGCAGAATGAGTTTTTCCAGTCACACGCATGCATCTAAATATATAATAAAAGGTTAAAGAAAAAAACTCAAATCTATATCCAAATTAATGTAAGACGCTAACTTTCCTATAAAATCATACAGAACACATGGTTACCTGCTTGATGCTAAAACTGGACACAGTGTATATCATTGTAGGATTGTTGGTGAGGTCTTCTGGCCGTGCCCATTTGGAAAACGTAGATTTTTGTTTAGGTGATAATGGCAGCTTGCCCCACCTATCACTGAGGTAATAATAAAAATTAAGATACTATAATTAACCTTAAAAGTTGACTCAAAGCCAAAATTAAATTTCCTAGGTTTTTGGGGGGGGGTATAGTGATCAAACTTACACTTACACCATCCTAAAGTAACCTTCCAGTCAAATCTGACTCTTTACACTTAACCTTGAATTCAGTAAACCTGATCATCCTCCCCAGTTAAAAAATATACACAGATAATGGAGAAGAACAACCTAAATTCACTTATATTTACTTTAAGAATTTAAAAGATTAACTTGGCATAACTATGTTTAAGAAATTCAGCAATAAAATGAAGCTGTTAGCCACACAGATGCTTATGTTGGTTTCAGCAAATTCTACCCAGCAAGGCTGATAATGAGAGCAGCTAATCACTGAACACTCACCATGTGCCAGGATCACACTGAAGCACCTCACATATGTGATCCATCGAATCCTGGAAACAACTCCAATAATGCAAATATTGCTGGAAAAGGCTTGAAGTGACTGAACAATCTACCAAGGCCACAAGGCTAAGCAGTAGCAGAACTGGCATTCGAAGCCAGGCACCATCTTCTCTATTACCCTATACTCATTGTGTGTACCATGTTTCTCTAAAATTAATACATAATACCAAATAAACATCTACCTTTCCCCAAACCCTCTCTAGAGTAAGAAATCTTTGGATTTCAAAAGGTTTTTGGATAATGCAATAAGTCCCCTCCATATAAACGAGTTTCATTCCAAAAGTGCACTCCTAAGTCCCATTTGTTCGTAAGTCCAAAGTTAGCCTAGGTCCCTAACTAACAAAATCAGCTATGTAGTACTGTACCGTAATGGGTTTATAACACTTCTCACACAAATAACACATAAAAAACAATTATAAAGTATGCAGAAGCACAACTACTTGTCGAGGATGCACACACGTGACAATGCATGCCAGACATGTGAACTAACTTACATGATTGGACATGCGAATACGCATGTTTGCATTTTTGGAAGTTGACAACTTGAAGGTTTGTATGCAGGGGATTTACTGTATAAGGAATATGACATGCAAACTGAAACAGGTATGCCATTCTTTTTTCTTTTTTGAGTTGGAGTCTCATTCTTTTTGTTTTTGAGTTGGAGTCTCACTCAGTCGCCCAGACTGGAGTGCAGTGGCCGCTCCCGGCCACCGCAGCCTGAACCCGCTGGGCTCCGGCGATCCTTCCGCCTCAGCCTTCCAAGTAGCTGGAACTACAAGTGTGCGCTACCATGCCCGGCTAGTTTTTGATTTATTGTAGAGATGAGGTCTCGCCAAGTTGCCCAGGCGGGTCTCGAACCCGCGGGCTCAGGCAATCCACTCACTTCAGCCTCCCAAAGTGCAGGATTACAGGCTGAGCCACCAAGCCCGGCTTGGAGTCTCATTCTTGTCACCCAGGCTGGAGTGCAGTGGCACACTCATAGTCACCACAGCCTCGACTTCCTGGACTAGGGTGATCCTTTCACCTCAGCTAACTACAGACACATACCACCAGGCCCGACTAGTTTTTTGTTATTTATTGTAGAGACGTGGTCTCACCAAGTTGCCCAGGCTGGTCTCAAACCCCCGGGCTCAGGCAATCCTCTTGCCTCAGCCTCTCAAAGTGCTGGGATTACAGGCTGAGCCACCGCGCCCAGCCAACATTCTTTTTTCAATGAATGCTGACAGAGAGCAGGAGAAAGAATTTTGTGTTCAGGCATGATCTGTAAGCTCCTAAGTACAGGATTGTTCACTGGAGGACACTGCCAGACTTCTAATAAGCCAATGTTTATTATTGTAACACTCTCACAGTACAATATGGCAGACAACATGTCTCGAACGTCTTTGATGATCATCTCACAGAACCACTAGTGTCCCAGGTGACATTCTGGTACTTGTATATATCAGGAGCTGACTATTAACGGAAAGTGAGCTGAGATACCTATAAAAAACGTTAAGGCCAATTCAAATCAACCTGCCATATGAACCATAATTCTGAGTAAATTCAAGATTCCATAATATGTTCTCTCATGTTACCACTAGATTACCAAATTCAGTGTTTTTCTCCTTAGAACTTTAACGATATTAAGAATATCTTATAGATATTTTATTAAACAA
This sequence comes from Tarsius wallacei, assembly GCA_963574415.1. NCBI lineage: Eukaryota > Metazoa > Chordata > Mammalia > Primates > Tarsiidae > Tarsius > Tarsius wallacei. Next base: position 8,750 of record CAUYQG010098287.1, read on the forward strand.
TGCTTATTTTACTAGTTTAAACGTAATACATGACCAGAACAGAAAAAATCTTAAAACATCAGTCTCTCCACCAAAGGCAACCATTTATAAATGGCAGAGACCTGCCCCGTCAGTCTTTTATCTCGATCTAAAAATGTTTACTGCTGCTTTTTCTGATTCTTCACACTCTGAAATAATCCAGAAATCAAGGGAAAAAATCTAGTCACGTAGTTAATTTTAGCATTTATTCTTGATTTTTCTCCAAATTTAACAAATTCAGTAAATGTTTATGGAGTACCTATCATATACCAGATATTGGTGTCATAGATATTGGTACATAACAGGTACTCCATAGGCACTGGGCCGCAACTCAGCTAAAGCAGACATCGTCTACGGTCTCCGCCTCTACAACCCAGAGGGGAAGACGGGCATTCAGCAAGTAATCACAAAACAAATAAAAAATCCCAGTTGCTGTCTATGGCTATGTAATATTCTTATGAACATTCTGCTATATTAGCATTATAAACATGATTTATCTTAATTTGTTGCATGATTGAAACTAAGATTACATCTCAATAACTGATTCATTTTCACAGTCATATCAACGTTGATAAATATCTTTTATGTAAATCTTTGACTATACCTCTAAATACTTCCGTAGAATTGGTTTTCTGAAGTAAAGTTTGGTCAAAGAAGCATATAAATCTTTCAAGTATTTGAAATGTATAGTGCAGTGGCTCCTGCCTGTAATCCCAACACTTTGGGAGGCCAAGGTAGGAGGACGGCTTGAAGTTAGGAGTTTGAAACCTGAGCAGCAAAGTGAGACTACATCTCTACAAAAAATTAAAATTTAGCCAGGCATGGTGGCAGCCACCTGTAATCCCAGCACTTTGGGAAACTGAAAAGAGCAAATCACTTGAGGTCAGGAGTTTAAGACCAGCCTGGGAAACATACCAAAAATTAGAGGGGCATGGTGGCAGTCCCAGTTACTTGGGAGGCTGAGGTGGGAGGATCACTTGTGCCCAGCAGTTGGAGCCTGCAGTGAACTACGATTAAAACATTATTGTCTATAAAAAAATTAAAATATAATTTATATAATTTAGCATTTAATAAAATAATTATTTTTCTTTTTTCCATTTTTTTTTAGTTGGAATTCCACTCTGTTGCCCAGGCTGGAATGCAGTGGCACACTCAAGGCCACCCCAGCATCAACCTGCCGGGCTCCAGCAATCCTTCCCCCTCAGCCTTCCAAGAAGCTGGAACTACAGGTGCATGCTACCACGCCCGGCTAATTTTTTATTTTATTGTAGAGACAAGGTCTCGCCAAGTTGCCCAGACTGGTCTTGAACTTGTGGGCTCAGGCAATCCACTCACCTCGGCCTCCCAAAGTGCTGGGATGACAAGCTGAACCACTGAGCCCGGTAAAATAATGATTTTTCTAGCAGTTAGCCTTTAGTACATAGTGCTTGCTATATAATGATCACCATTCTCAGAGATTTACATTTATTAACTCTTTTAATCATCACAGTTAACACTGTAAGGTAGTTTCTATTATTATTCCCATTTTATAGATGAGAAAATGGAGATGAATTTCACAACTTGCCCAGTATCATGCAGGATTAGAAACGGCAAGGTTTGGCTCTAGAATCTTACCCGTAACATTAATGCCACGAAGCTTCTCAGATGTAAAGTTCCGTAGATCCCAACCAAGTTATGAGCACCACTTGGTTGCCTGAGTGACAACAGTAAGTTGCTAACTAACTGGCTTTCAGATATCTAACTCTTGGCTGCTCAAGAACAGCAAAACACAAGCAAGTGAAAAGCAGGTTTTTGGTTCTTTATAGAGCACTTATACCATCTATAGTAAGCATTCAACTTTGATTTTTTTTTCCTCATAATAAACATATCATGCTCATTGGAGAAATTTTGAAAAATAAAGTATAAATAAGTCAAATCACACAATTTTGCTACCTAGTGATAACCACTGTCAATATTCTGGCATTTCTTTATATCATTTCTTTTTATGCTTCTCTAAAAACATGAAAAGAAAAATACAATTTGATGATGTTCTGTTTGGTTTCTGTACACAAAACAGGGTCTTGCTTGCCCAGGCAGGTCTCTGACTCCTTTGAAGTGATTCTCCCAAAGGGCTGGGATTACAGGTGTGACCATCCCACTGGGCCTCTCCTACGTCTTTTAAAAGACTTATTTGAGCAGCGTCATATTTGACTGTGTGGATGTCCAATGACTTATTGAACCATTCCCATACTGCTGGACATTTAGTTTCCATAATTTCTTGCTGCAATAGATGCTCTGATAAATGCCCTTAATCCATATACCGTTCACTGAACACTGATTTCCTGAGAATGCAGGATGCTGAGAGTTCTGAAGCAAACCATGTTTTCAACAAGGCTCTTGAGATAAACTGTCATTGTCCTGGAAGGTCAACACTAACACTATCATAAACAGCTCTTTCTTGCGTTGGATCTTCTTAGAAAAGAATGACATGGTCATCTCTTCCTCCTTGTGCCCAGTTCCTTTGCTAGCTTGTGTTTCTGTTGTGACTCCCTCGCTGACGGGACAGACACTCCCCGAGTACTCACTTCACGCCTGGTACAGTACCAGGCACTCCAGGAACAACGTCAGCAACAGGAGACCCAGTGTGCCCACGACTGCCAACAACGAAGGCTGCCCCCGTTTCCCACAGCCACACCACTCTTCCAACCAGCGCTTGTAATCACAAATTTTGATTTCAAGGGGATGAATGAAGGTGGACTTCAAAGTTCTGAAAAGTAAAAGGATCCTGGAACTAAAAGTGGCAGCAGTGCGTACTTACCAGAAAGGCATTGGATAGGCAAAGCGTTCTCTCAGGTCAACACTCATGAAAGGAACATATTCTATACCATTTATTTTTGATGTTGTCCTATAAAACATGAGAAAAAAATCTAAAATGTTGACGTCTACCTTAATTGCCAATCTTACTTAAATTCTAAAATTTAAATGACAAGGTATGACACCGCATTAAAACTAAACTGACAACCTCATGTTGTTGATATGTCTTTATTTGGACAACATTTTTTCTAAAAATAATTGGATGCTGAAAATAATGGATTCAATTCAATTAGAGTACTCTTTTAAGACAAACACCCTTCACAACAAGACAGGCCTGTTCTGGAGGTAATGAAAGTGTTCTTGGCACCAGGATACAAAACCAACTCCATCCTAAGCTGAAGGGTAGAAACCAATTGCTCGGTTATTCTGGAACTTAAAAGCATGACATTTACAATTCTGAAAAACATGTCCTTCGTATTTCCTGGCTATGGAGATATGCAATGGGCAGCGGAAGATGGAAGACGCGGTCACAGGTGTCAGCCAGCTATGGTCTGTCGACAAGGAAGGAGGGGCACAGTTGCTTCGCCTATTTTCTCCCTGTCTTGTGAATATGTTTATTTGTACATATTACAGTATTTCCTCCTTGTCTGTTTCTTTCCCTTATTTTATTTGCAAGAAACTGCAGGGTAACTTCGCAGCTTCGTCTTCAGATGACAATATTCAGCCAATCTGAGGATGAGTTAATACCGCCAGCAACGGACACAAGGAGTGTGGGGCTAGTGTGCATCCTCATTCTGGGGACAGGATGAAGACTCTGCCCTTGAGGGCAGGACAGTGGCACCCTGTGAGGCGGAAACACAGAGCTGTGCTGTGGACAAAGCTTCTGTGTGTGCAGAAGGGAGCACCGGGAGGCTGAGCAGCTGAAGCACTGGACTGTTATGAGCATCTCTCTGCCTCAGCACTGCCCTTCCTCATCCTGCTGTTGTGTTGGTTCAGAAGCAGCTCTTCCCAGGCCGAGAGATGCATGCTAGCAGGCCTACAATCACAACCTTCGGCAGAAAAGGAAAGACAGATGCTCTCAGACGGCTAGGAACCCTTTCAGCTCAATTTCAGAAAATAAAAATGAGCACCTACATGAGCATCTACCAGCTATATGTCAGATACTCCGCTCCAAGCAAACTAGGCTTCCTCCAGGGCCAACAGAAATACACTGGCTCAGAGACAGCCTGTCTACACTGGTTCAGAAGGCAACCAAGAACTTCCACATTATGTATTGTGCTTTGCATTTTTAATATCCTCTGAGGCTACTTTCAGACAGACAGAATGGACTGCTTAGGCCAGGGGTCAGCGAATGTTTTCTGTAAAGAGCCAGATGGTATAGAGTTCCGGCTTTGAAATGAGGTCTCTGTCACATGGTATTCTTTCTGTTAGTTTGCTTTGCTACAAACCCTTTAAATCAATGCAAACACTATTCAGAGCTCAGGGCTTCTGTCTGCTGACCTCTGACCTAGACTGCTATTTTTTTTTTTTTTTGAGTTGGAGTCTCACTCTGTTGCCCAGACTGGAGTGCAGTGGCCGCTCCCAGCCACCGCAGCCTCGAACTGCTGGGCTTCAGGCGATCCTTCCCCCTTAGCCTTCCGAGTAGCCGGAATTACAGGCATGCGTGACCACGCCCGGCTGATTTTTTGATTTATTGTAGAGATGAGGTCTCGCCAAGTTGCCCAGGTGGGTCTCGAACCCGCGGGCTCAGGCAATTCACTCACCTCAGCCTCCCAAAGCGTGGGATTACAGGCTGAGCCACCAAGCCCAGCTAGACTGCTATTTCAAAGTCACAATTTTCTTCCCCACTGGGGTTCTAGTTACAAAGTTACACAGACTAAGAGTGGTCTGCCACGTGCTATCTGCTTCCCAACTTTTCTCAATTTTGCAGAATGCTAGGATTTTCAGAAAAACATAACACGTTCAAGTAAAAATGTTAACACTAAAATATATTGGGACTATCAAATTTTAGCTATTTCCATTTGTAACTACATGACGATATGACTTATAATTACATCATAACAGCACAATACACTACAGCAAAGACTGGAACACAACTGGGCAAACCCAAGGAGAATGCAATCACCCGCACGGATGATGCCAGCAGAGTTCTTCATGACAGTGGAGCGTGATTACCTGAGCACTTCTATTTCTTCTGCAGTGTATCTCTGTCCTTGTGCGTCACATGACTGTGGACTTATAAATGGCTGAGGTCTTTCAAGGAAGGGAGTGGTTCCTAGTGGAAAATGGGCTCTCACTGGAGGGTGCTTTGGTTTAATATTCGTTGGCTTGACTTTGCACAACGGCTTTGTCAGAGGCTCACTCAATGCTTCTGCTCTGCAACAGAGAGAGAAACAGAAACATTGCTCTAGTTTTTCTTCTCACATGTAAGCTTTCCAGGAAACAAAATTTACTTCAAGAACTAGCCAAACATCCCAAGTGTAAAATCAGTATATAAAATTCTTTTTTTTTTTTTTTGAGGTGGAGTCTCACTCTCACACAGACTGGAGTGCAGTGGCCGGGAGCGGCCACCGCAGCCTCGACCTGCTGGGCTCGGGTGATCCTTCCACCTCAGCCTTCCAAGTAGCTGGAACTACAGGTGCGCGCTACCATGCCCGGCTAATTTTTGATTTATTGTAGAGATGAGGTCTCACCAAGTTGCCCAGGTGGGTCAGTATATAAAATTCTTACACACCAGTCAACATTTCACTACTTAACCTCCTCCCAAAGGTAAACATTTTTGCAAGCAATATTCTACTGGCAACATTAACTGAGCACCTGCTATATGTCATATACTATGCAAGGTACAGGGTATACAACAATGCATAAAACAATCCCCACCCTTAAGGTGTTCACAGTTCTGTAGGGAAAGACAGTTGCATCAAAAATAACAGATGCGAGGATGAAGGTATCACACACGAATGAATGCCCAACAGAAGTTGCTGACTCAGTGAACTGGAAAGGGAAGGAGAATCAGGGAGGGCTACTCTGAACTAAGTCTCAGGCGGCAGGAGTTCCCCTGGTAGTGAGCCCAGTCTAGGTAGAGGGAACGTGAGCAGATGTGTGGAAGGATGCAACAGCAGAGTGAGTTACAGTCATTTCCCCTGTGACAGTGCCAACAAGAGGCGGCAGGAGATGAGACGAGGGAGGAGGCGAGGGGAGCACGGGAAGGTGGTGGTGGAGGAGATGAGGGGAGCACAGAAGGTAAGGGGAGCACATGGGGAGGAGGTAAGGGGAGCATGGAGGGAGGAAGGCTTCGTATGATCTGCAAGGGAGTTTTGAGACTTTGTTCTGTCAAATAACTGACAAAATAAAAAAACAGAAGTTTGTGTTTTTTTTGAGTTGGAGTCTCACTCTGTCGCCTAGGATGGAGTACAGTGGCACTCTCACGGCCACCCCAGCATCAACCTGCTGGGCGCCAGCGATCCTTCTGCCTCAGCCTCCCAAGTAGCTGGAACTACAGGTGCACACTACCACGCCCATCTGATCTTTTGTTTATTGAAGAGACGAGGTCTCACCAAGTTGTCCGGGCTGGTCTCGAACCCGCGGGCTCAGGCAATCCACTTGCTTCGGCCTCCCAAAGTGCTGGGATGACAGGCTGAGCCACTGAACCCAGCCAAAACTGAAACTTTTAACCTCTAGTCCATATGTGAGGTTCAGGGGTCTTATGAACATTCTGAAAGTGTATGCAAAAAAGTCTTAAAGAGTGGATCCATAATATTCATAAGATCCTCAGAGGAGCCGATGGCTGACCCTCCCCTGCTTTGCTTAGGATGCACTCAAGAACCCCGGACAGTTATCCACACAGGTGACAAAGCCACTCATGATTTTCACTGGTGGAAGACGACAAGATGCAGAAAACAACTAGGCATCAAGTGCTCCTACCTCAAATGAGTTTGGGGAAACACACTGGAAGGTTGGTAGATAGGTAGTGAAAAGGAGGGATGACTGTCATACCTCAACAGAAAGATTAGCTGGGGCAGTACAGTTATGAGTCAGAGCCTCCAAGGGGGTGGCTGGACTAACTCATGCTTTAGACATGCGTGTAATGTCCACCCTCTCTTTTATCTACAACACTCTTTCAAGAGGCAATTCTCTTGTGCAAATCCACTCATTCTTCCAGTAAACATCCACTGAGCACACACCACATGTCAGGCTCTCTGCTAGGTGCTTAGTGACAGCACTGAGCAAACAGACAATATCCTCTGCCCTCACAAGCCCGTTCCGTGTGGGTTGGAGGGAACATGACACTCATAAAAAGCTGGTAAATCCCATATACCACAGAGGTGGTGAAGTATGGAAAGTGTTCTAGAAGCAGCAGATGACAGTGTTGGAGGAGATGAGATGCAGCTCTAGGGAGAATGGCGAGGCGGCCTCCCTGGAAGCTGACCACTGCCTGTCTGAGCCCTGGCAAGGGCTGAAAGCAAGTCCAGTCTCAATTTTTCTATTTCTGGAGGTAGATCTGGAAGGCTTTCTGGGAGTGCTCCTCTTTGGAAGTCTGAGGTTGCACAACAGAAGGGAAGTCTTTCATTTCACATGGCACAATCACTTCTGTCCTACACGTGGCAAAAACTAAAGACAATTCTTGATGGTCATTTCTTGAGTTTAAAGCAGAGAACTAGTGAGGGGAGGTACACTCACTCAGAGGGAGAAGACAAATTTGCTTTAGATCTCAGCTGAAAGACGGAGGTGCACTGCTAGGACCTCTACCCCACAAGAGGCAGATCTGTTATACAATAAGCAACACGTCATGTGCCAACCATGGATAAAAACTTGAGTGACCACAACTCACCTATCTAGTGCCTGTCGGGCCAACTGCTTCAGTTTGTTCTGCAGGGCTTTATCAGCAGTTTCATAAGACTTAAGAGAAAGAAAGAGACAGACACCGTAAAGCATAATTATTCTTTAATTTGCTTGATCCATGATACTTCTAAGCACAAAGGCTTACAATGCACATTGTACTCCCTGAAATTATGAAAGAATAAACAACGATGACACTTTATTTTCACCCTTAAAGGTACCCTTTGCAACACTGAACTTTAAAACCACTTAATGCGGACAAGTGCTGACTGGACCACAGCTGCTTGACCATGGAGCCACGGAGGCCGAGTGGCAGGAGGCCCAGAAGCCCAGCATTTCCTATGGCCTCAGGTATCTACAGAAACCAGGCTGCATGGTTTCTCTGAAGAAAAGACCCTGTTGGAAAGGGAACCCAGCCCCACCTACTCCACCTTGTCCTCCTGGCACACACACCTTACGCCTAGCTGTCCCTGAAGCCAAACTCTGTGGAGCACTAAGGCCACTCGGCATTGAGATTTTATACTGATGAATAAAGTTCTCCAAAAACACTACCTTAATTTTTAGAGTATAAAAACTGAAAAAAAAGTGACGAATTCTTCCCATAATCATATAGAAAGATATAATATCTACAAGTTATAATTGATTTTAATTAGTATATAAAAAGGTTAAAAATAGTCCTCTTACAACTTAAAAAACATCTGCTTGTGACTTAATACTCTCAAAATTTCAACAAGTTATAAAAATCTGCTATTAATTTGCTACTCATCATCTTTTACTGAGGAGTAACTCAGTTACATCTATAATTACGGAACTTTTTTCTTCAAAGATTTATTAAGGCAAGAAAATCCGCCCACAAGAGAAGTCTCGCAGCGGGACTCCACCAAATCTAGCTTGTAGCTCTACATACGGTTTTCAGACAGAGATCCACCGCTTCCGTGTACAACTCGATGGCATCTTCCATGTTCCCTTTTTCATCCTCATCAAATGCTTGTGTAACAAGGAAGTGGGCCCGCTCCAAGTCCAGCTGATGCTTTGATTTCAAAGGATCAGCATTCTTGGACTGCACTAGAATAGGGAAAAAGCATATAAAGAAGGAATACTGCCTAAATACAGCCAGGGAACAACACACCACTTTAGCACATTTAAGACATTCTTAACCAAAACTCTGTAATTCTTCATTGAAAAGCTTAGCAAGGTAAAAACAAACAGGCCACCCCCCCAAAAAAAACCTTCAAAAAGGACTATTTTTTCTCCTTCTCCTTTTCATTTTAATTTTAAGGTCTGAAAAAAGGTCTCCAATTTTCAAATAATCACACAGAGATAAGGAATATTAAAAAATGCATCATTTAGTCTCTAATAAAAAAAAAAAGAATGAAAAAATCAGCTGGGCATGGTGGCAAGTACCGATAGTGCCAGCTACTCAGGAGGCTGAGGCAGGAGGATTGCCTGAGTCTAAGAGGTCGAGCCTGCAGCGCACTGTGATCGTTCCACTGCACTCCAGCCTAGGCAACAAAGTGAGACCCCGACTCAAAACCATTATCTACCAAAAACCTTTTCCCTGACATTCTCCCACAGAAGTCCTCCTCACATACCCCTCCACCCCTAAAAACAAAATACAACTTTGGAAACTGCTACATCTTAAGAAAAGCCATTATGTTCTGTTATTTTAAAAATCAAATTTTTTTCCTCTACAGACAAAATTGTATAAAATAATACACTAGGCCTTGATGATAAAGCTCCTGTTTTTTCTATTCACCCTGGGCCCAGAATGAGTTACATGTTCTTACCGCTTTTCGAAATAAATATTTTCATTTGCTTCTCACATGAAGATATATATCTACAAGGAACCTGTGTCCAGAATATACAACTCAAAAATAAAAAGACAATTCAATTCAACTAAAAAGTGGGCAAAGGATCTGAACAAACATTTCTCCAAAGGAGATGTCAGCTGGCCCGTGAGAAGCTGCTCAACATCATTAGCTATAAAAAAAAATACAAATCTAAACTACAATGAGAGGCTACTTTACACTCACTAGGATGGCTACCATAAAACAGACAGTACCAAGTGTTGGCTGGAATATGAAGGAACTAGAACCCTGACATGCTGCTGGTGGAACTGTAAAATGGTGCAGCCACTTGAAATACAGCTTGGGGCAGGGTGCGATGGCTTACGCCTGTAATTCCAGCACTTTTGGAAGCCGAGGAGGGAGAATTGCTTGAGGCCAGGAGTTCAAGACCAGCCAGGGCAACATGGCGCGATCTCGTTGCTACAAAAAATAAAAAAATTAGATGGGTGTGGTGCTATGTGCTCACAGTCCCAGCTACCTGGACAACTGAGATGGAAGGATCCCCTGACCTGAGAAGGTTGAGGCTGCGGTGAGCTGAGATCGCACCACTACACTCAAGCCTGGGTGTCAGAGCGAGACACTGACTCAAAAAAGAAAAACAGCTTGGCAGTTCCTCAAAACGTTAAACACGGAGCTATCCTATGACCCAATAATTCCACTCCTGGGTAGAATGCCAAGAGAACTGCCAGGATTTCAGGTGTGCACCACTGCACCTGGATTGTGATGTTTTAAAAACTTTAACCCTCATAAACACCCCTTTGAAGTAGGTACTAACTCCACGCATTAGATGAAGACAACAAAGCTCAAAGACGTGAGGCCATCTGCCCCAGGGGTTCTCAGCCCTGGCATTACTGACACTTTGGGCTGGGTAATTCTTTGTGGTGGGCTGTCTTGGGTACTGTAACTTTTCAGCGACATCTCTGGCCTCTCCCAAACCAAATGCCAGGAGTGCAGTCCCGCCACCCAGCAGTGAGAAAACCAAAAATCTCTCCAGAAACTGTCAAGTGTCTCCTGGAGGCAAACTGCTCCCCATCAAGAACTCCGGACCCAGCCTGACGTTTCATTAGTACAGATGTAAGGGTAGGGACTCGGCACACATCTTTTTAATTCCAAATCTTCAGCTCTTTCTGCTAATTTTGAACTGTTACCTGTCCCCACAAAAATCAAATTATATCTCAAGCGTTTCCTGCCTGTCAGTACATTATCTTGTTCTATACAGGATTTTCATTTGAAAAAGGACTCTTCCGCTTACCACAATTATTTACTAAATAAGGAAATCATTTAATTTTCCACAGATTATGCTCCATTTTGTAACAAAACATGGCAAAATAATTGACAAAATAATTAAGGTATGTTATGACTTAAAAATCCTTTCTAAATGGTTGTGGCAGCTCATGCCTGTAATCCCAACACTTTGGGAGGCCGAGATGGGAGGACTGGGTAACAAAGTGAGACTCTACCTCTACAAAAAATAAAAAAATTAGCTGGGCATGGTGGCACATGCCTGTGGCCCCAGCTACTTGGGAAGCTGAGGTGGGAGGATCGTTTGAACCCAGGAGTTGGAGGCTGTAGTGAGCTATGATTGCGCCACGGCACTCCAGCCCAGGTGACAAAGCGAGACCCCGTCTCAAATAAATAAATAAAAACAAAAATCCTTTTTGGACTTTTCGTGTTTCACTGGCAAGTCTTCATTCTTCATGAGGTTAGGGCTGTTTCATTTGGTGCCTAAACATCATATATAAATATATTTAGAATTTATTTCCCAAAAATCACATGGAATTTTTTAGTTTTAGCTTTATTAAACACAAAGTAGGAATAACTTTTTAAAAATTATTTAGGGGAAAACAACAGGTGATTCATATGATTTTTTTCAATTGTGATAGGGACTTCAGGGGTTTAAAGAGCACTCTTACTGGGAGAAACAGGCAGCCTCGGTGTCATCAAGTGTGTATATATGGGAGGGAAAGGTTCTCTACCTTTGGCTAGCACAGCTGCTACTCCTGGAATAGCATCACCATCTGATGTCTCCTTTCCAGAGCATTCTGCTCTGGCATTCAGTCTAGCATGATCCAGAAGGGGGTTTCCACGACAGTGCAATATCTGTACTTCTATCTCGCCACACCTGATGAAGGCCTTCCTGAGGGCACAGACTGCCACTCGCCTACCACTCGGTATTTACCACAGGGCCCAAACATGCACTCAATACATGGCTGCTGAAGGAAAGGAAATTATCTATGGAAAAATAGGCAGATTGTAGAAGTAAGCATGAATGATTACTTTCCACACTTCAGATTTATTTATTTTTGAGTCAGAGTCTCACTCTGTTGCCTAGGCTGGAGTGCAGTGGCACGATGATAGTTTACCAAAGCCTCGACCTCCTGGGTTCAGGCAATCTTTCTGGCTGATTTTTTGTAGACATGAAGTGTTGCTATGTTGCCCAGATTTATCTCAACTCCTAGGCTCAAGAGAGCCTCCTGCCTCAGTCTCCCAAAGTGCTGGGATTACAGGCATGAACCACCGCACCCAGGCAAGTTATTTTATTTGAAAACACTTGTTTATGAAATAAAGTTCCTAATTATTGGGCAGTTAAACTTAAGAACTTCATTTATTGGTTGAAAAAACGACGTCCCTTTGAATTACATGGTATTTTGAATCCAAGAATCAATGTAACTTTGTATCAAGTGAGGCCACTTTTCTATACATGCAATTCCTTGGCAGGATCTAAACTTCCTGGTTTTGGGGGATGATCCTAGCAAGGAAGCCAATGATCGGGTCTCCTCTACACATGCTCCCAACTGGACAGTTCTATCAGAAGGAGTGCGGAAAGCAGCCAGTTCATCAGAACACAGATGCCCTATGTGTGGTTTTACGGTGCAGCGGCAGCCAAAGAGGGTCCAAAGGGGCCCTGGAGGGAGGAAGACCTTTCTCAAACACAGTGTCAGCAGGCAGTCATTTTCTGTCTTTTTCTTTTTTTCTTTGAGACAGTATCTGACTCTGCACATCAAGCTCACTAGTTTCAGAATCAGCCTTCTGAGTAGCTAGGACTCAGGAGTGTGCCACCACACCTGGCTGATTTTATTTACACATGTGTGTATATATATATATATATATACATACATACATACATACATACATATATATATATATGTTTTTGTAGCAATGAGGCCTCGCTATGTTGCTCATGCCAATCTTGAACTCCTGACCCCAAGCAATCCTCCCACCTTGGCCTCCCCCAAAGTGTAAACCACTGAGCCCGGCCTCATAATTTTCTTTTCAACTCATTTAACAGCAGCTTTTGACACAAACCTCTTACCTCTAGCAAGACTGTGACCAATAAGCCTATAAGTACTTTTATTACAGCACCTGCCATGCTGTTTACAAAAATAAATACATGCTGCTCCACGTTTCTGCTTACGTGTCACTTTCCATGGTTTAAAAAAAGAGGTTAGCAAAGGTTAGGAGGCAGAGGACACTGATGGGGATGAGACTGTGAACCTACTGCTGAAGCCTTTAAACAACGAAGAGAAACAGTCACTTAGCTGTAATATCAGGAAGTGACAAGTGACAGATATCTGAAAAGTAGACCTTCACAGGGTCCTAACCCTAACTCTGCAGATGATAACTTATTTGAACAGAGCTAATCTGCCGTCTCTGTTCCTCTGGGAAATTAGGAAAGTGGACTGTAATATCTCCGAGGTTTCTCTTCAAAGGCCTAACACTATTTCCACACTACGGTTTTTCGAGAGGCGACTATCAAAAGTGGATGGAGCTGCAACAGAGTGAGGGCCACGATCCAGCAACGGAAAGCAGGAGAGAAATGCGGGGAGAAAAGACGCGAAGAGAGAGAAGACGAGACAGTGCCGAGTGCAGCAGTCCGGTGCTGACCTGCTGAATGGAGAGCCTGAACTCTCTCCAGGTACTCGCTTATCTTTTCCTGAATCCGCTCCAGGCTGGACCCCGCCATCTCTGCATAAATCAAGGCTTGTGCGGCTTCCTAAGGGGAAGTCAAAGAATTCAGTCAAATTACAATATGCATTTTCTTGCCCACATTCTAACTTGCTGTGATTTCCATACACGAAAAAATAAAAATGTCTTTAAGATAGCAGTAATTTTTTCCATAATGTAAGTTATATAATCCTCCAACACCTTTCTTCAGTTTTCAAAACTCTCAAATCTCACATCGTTGAAAGTTTACAAATTCAAGTATGAGGAATTGATTAGAAACATTCCTCTAGAACAGTTGCAGTTTACACATTTCCTGTTTTCCTTTTTCCTTATGCGACAGATCAAACTTAAAATTATATGCCTTGAAATTGGAACAGAATCTGTGAAGCGCTAAATCAACAATAATCACTAAAATAAAACTAAGAGAAAATGACGAGGTTAAAAATCTCTCCACAGAAAATCGTGTCCAAGAACGACAACACATCTTAAAGCAGATCTTAGTTATATAAAATAAACTTATTTTAGTTCAGAAACCCTGCCTTCTTCTCCCAGTGACCCCTTCCACAGCCAGCTACGCCGTGGCCAGTGAGGCAGGGCGTCCATGCACCATCGCCTCTCCAGGAAGCTGACCATCGCCACCAACCTAAAGGCAGCGCCCCTCTAAGCAACCCAGCAGGCACCCTTGTGGGTCTCACCCCTACTTCCAGAAGCCATCTGGGAGCACCACTTTCTGGATCCAGTTCTGAGCTAGAGCTGTTTGACTGAGCCTGACAAAATTAGTAAGAAAAGTGCAGTTCTGACCCCAGTGGACATGCGGCCTCAAGGCTGTGAGGTAGAAGAGACACAGCTTCCTCAGATTCTGCAGCTCAGATAGCTCAGGGGAGGACAATATACCTTTACGTGGAGACATCAAATATTACATTTTATGTTCCATCACTGTCTAAATACACCATAGGTGCACCTACATTTGATAAACTGAAGGTTTTGACATTCATAAACTATATATAATACATATATTACTCTTTGACTATCTTATAATTATTGATTTCCAAATATCTTATTTTGCTTTATAAAATAAAGCCAATTTTCGTACTCAGGAGTCTGAGGTGGGAGGACTGCTGGAAGCCAAAAGTTTGAAACCAGCCTGGGCAACACAGCGAGACCCCATCTCTAAAAAAGTTTTAAAAAATCAGCTGGACATGGAGGCATCCGCTTATAGTCCCAGCTGCTCGAGAGGCTGAGGCCAGATTGCTTGAGCCCAGGAGTTGGAGACTGCAGTAAGCAAGGATCGTGTCACTGCACTCTGGCCTGGGCGACCGTGTGAGGCCCTGTCTCTAAAAACAAATAAAAAATAAAAAGAAACTCAATCTTAAAAAGTGCTGGTATCAATTTTATTTTTCTCATTTCATTGATATTCAAAAGTGACAATTAAAGAATTGCTTACAGAACTGTCAAGGCAGAAAACATTAAAAGATACAAGTTTACACCAATTTTTTGAGGTTTCAAGGACAGAAGTTGCTCCTAAGTGACACGTATGCATGCATACCTACAGGAAAACAGGCGTTGCATTGTAGTTTCTTTCGCATTAGAAAAAGATATTTTTAAATAGGACTATTTTAATCTATTAATTTTTCAGTTATTTCTCACAATTAAACACACAATTTTTCTCTTAAAGAAACATCATCATGTGAAATCGTCAAGAAAGCCCAAAAGCAATGGTTACGAGATACACCAAAAGTCTCTGGATTGTAACAGAAGAGGTAAGATGTAGTGCC
>CAUYQG010098290.1:0-14164 GCA_963574415.1 Tarsius wallacei
CCCATTACAACTTAACTTGTTTGAAACCCCCAAGTCTTCACTACAACCAGGACAAACAGCTAACACCCAGCATGACTAACTTTAAGTCCTTTCAATTCCTTTCAATAAAATTTTACTGTGCATCTATATACAACAGTTAAAGTCCTTAATAAAGTCTTCCTCTCAAATCAGAATAGTAATGCTCCCAAAAACCCTGACTGGAGAATTTGCAGGATAGAAAGGCAGCAGAACATGGTGTCTCAAAATGTGCCATTTTGGCCTGAGGATTATTCTGAGTTGAAGGCGACTGAGAAGACGCAAATACAAGAAAAGCTCTCCGCCCTCCTCCGTTTCCTGAAAGGAGAATAAAAATTTGTAAAACTGTCCTTCGCTCTCTCCAGGAAGGACAGCAACTAATCATGAGAGACCATTCTAGACCCTTATCAACCCAAAAAAGGCTCCAAGGGAATCTACATAACGCCAGTGGGTAGCCCTTCTCTGTTATCACTTTCCACACACACTTGCATTCCCACAATTTGCCACTCCTAGAAGCTCAAAGTCCTTTTCCTCTTGTCACTTCTTTATAAATTGATTATTCTGTGCTAAGCTGCTATATAAACCCAAGTTCTAACAACCCCTCTGAGTTACTCACCATCGAATATTCCCATGTGTATGCACGGCGATCATGTGAATAAACTTTTGTCTGTTTTGTTCATTTGTCTTGTGTCAGCCTAATTTCCAGAGCCCCAGTCAAGGACATGACCATGGGTAGAAGAAAAAGAAAAGTTTTCCGCCCATGCAACACTTAAGACATGCTGGGGAAATTAAATCAGGAAGTCCTAGTTACAATAGAACCTATGCGGATAGTGTTGTGTCTTCTAAAGATAACACGGTTCTTACACTCTTGGCAAGATTCAAAGCATCTTCATTCCAGTCCAATCTACTTGCTTACATCTCAAAAATAAAACACATGTCAATTTAAGGATTTCACAATATTTATGTAGAATATACTTTCACTGAATGGCACGTACAGTTATTATTTGATAGGAAACACCACGTATGTTCCTGATGCAAAAAAATATATATAATAACGCATCATGATCTCTGGGGTAAACGTGACTGACCACAGAGAGAATTAAATATAGGCTGACCAACACGGTAGCCACTGCCCATCTGTGGTTATCAAACAATTGAAATGAGGCTAGTCCAAACTGAAATATGTTTTAAGTGTAAAATACACTCTATATTGTAAATACTCCGTATGAAAAAATACAATCTCGTTCATTATTTTTACACTGATTATACATTAAAATATTTTGATATAGTGTCAAATAACACATATTATTAAAATTAATTTCGCCTATTTCTTTTTACTATATTCAATGTGATTGCTAGAACATTTAAAATCACATATGCTGCTGGCACTGTTTTTCTATAGAACAGCTGTTTGTACTATTTTTCTATTTCTAGAGCACAACAGAAAAAAGAGCATGGTTTTATCCTATAAAAGAATTCAGCATTACATGGCAGCAGCAATAATTTCGATTCTGAAACTTAGAGTTGTATGCTTATAACTTCAATCCAAAAGTATTCCATTTACAGAAAACATTATTAAAATAAATTTACATTTGCTGTATTATGCCCCAACTATAGCAGAGGAGAAGACTCTGTTAAGTCTAACTTTCTTGAGCACCCTACCTGACATGTGTTGCCCTAGCAAAATTTGGAGAGACGGAAAGATGCCCTTGTTCGGTCTTAACCTTTTGGATTTAGGCAGTCAGTCATTTATAACTCCATTTTGTAACACCTAATTGTACATATATTACATAGCACAACAGTAGCCCATATTGGTAGCTGAGGTTTAAATCAACTCTTAAGCCCATTCTCAAAGAAACAGTAACAATGATTCAATCTAACCTCCCAGGTCTATGTCGCTTCAACTAAGAATGCCAAGTTGAACAGAACCTCTAAATACAGAGGCTCAAGTTACAAGGACGGAAGCTCTTTTCGCACCTGTTGAGAGCTTGGCATTCACTGCTGACAGGTCGGGTTAGGTGGACAGGTCAGTAGCCAGAATCACCTTGATGAGCGAGAATGGAGTGCTACTGGACCCATGCACAGTTTCCATCCTGGCCCTGCGACTGCTCCATTAATGAGCGCATTGTGCGACGGCGGCTGAGGACAGAGTCCGGCTGCCCTCCCCCAGCTAAGTCCTTCAGCGCCAGCGATTGCTGTGTAAAACATAAAGGCCCACATCCTTTGTGCTCATGCCCGTAGATTCTTTTTTTGTATTCAGTCTTCCAATCTTTCCCATCTAGACCCATTACCAATGAGTAAAGCCTCTAGCCACCACACAGGAGCCAATGGGTGTCATGACCTTGTACCATTTCGCCCTCCTCAAAAAGTTAACGGCCAAGTGTGCTATTCAAAAATCCACCTTCTTGGGGGATTCTTCTCCTCTGTATCTTTCAGGGATGCCCCAGAATGGGGCTGTCGGATGACGGTGTCCATTTTCAGCTTGATCAACACTGAAGGTCAGTCTAACCATGAGCCAGACCCAGAGAGTTCCTTCTTTTGACAGCTGAGGACTAGGTGCCAGTACAAGGGCAGATGACATGAGATGTGAACCATCTGTCTGTGCACATTTGTGCCCTCTAGACTTGCTTGGGTCTACTCAACCTAAGATTTGGCGGGTCTGATAGGATCCAGTGCGTCATGTAATCCATCGCCCACTCATATCGTTGCAGAGACACTCAGTGTCACAAACTCAGGTTGTCAGTTGCTTTTAAAAAGTGACAATTCTGTGCTAGAGCACAATGACTTTGTTCAAGGACCCTCGGAGTCTGCATTACAACTCTTCCATTCACATTTACCAGAGAATCCTCATAACCCTTTTATCTACTAGATGCCTCTAGCAACATTGGGCCTGTTGGGTCAGAGAGTCCCATCAGCAAGGTTGCTCCCATCACACCCTGAACTTGCTTCAGAGTTCTTGCTCTGGGTCCCACTCAAAACTGGCAGCCTCCCAAGATACCCAATAATTAGAGACAGGCAATGTTTCTTGTTGTGATATACCATGCCCCGGGCCTCTTTGATTAGGATAGGATACAATAATTTTTCTTTAACTTGGAAGGTATGTCCCAGTATGCCCCAAACCAATAGATGCCCAAAAGTTGTACTGAGATTGCAGACCCTGCGTACCTGTAGTGTTTCTCTTCCACCAACTATCACACACACGTATCTCATCAGAACATCCAGATTATTTGCCTTTTGGGGCCAGGAACCAATGTGCCAGTTGGTAAGCAGACCCATCTTGATTACATACTCAGTGACTGAGGGAACGAACAAAGATGGGTTGAGCTGTCTGACAGACTTGGGCCAAGAGTCTATCACTTCTCCTCCATACATTTCCATCCTAACAAGGGTCGTGGTAGTTATGGGTTCTGAGGTAGTAGTGTCAGCTCTGCCTTACATCCAGCAGTCCTTTAAAAATCTGCATATTGTCTGTGTAGTAAAGTATCCAAGCTTGCCCAAAGACAGATCTGGCCTTTTCCCACAGCGTGTGGGAGGTACCCTCTAAGCCCTTGGAATGTAATACCTCACAGGAGTGTCTTTGTTTGCTGGGGGGCCTTAGACCATGCCAGAGAGTCTACCAACATGATTTATGGCAGGGCTTCAAGTCATGCAGTAAAAGCTCAACCTCCAAAGGGATCAGAGACTGAGGTCAGCCACGTGGACACTTGACCAAGAAATCCCAATTAAAAACTCTACATCTCAAAGCTCGAGTGAGCTCCCCTGGTTGGCAATAACCCATGCATATTGTCATGCATCTCTGCCACAAGATGTTAACACCATCCACAACTTCACCAAGACAGGACACCTGGAGGCTCCATTCCATGCTTGGAAAACTTCTGGACTCTTCCTTGGCTGATTTTATTCTCCCTTACCCCCACACCCATAGTAAACTATGAGTATGATAGCTTTCGGGGAGTTCTGTGAGTTGTTCTAGCAACTTAGTAAAACCGAAAGTGTTTTTAGGAAACCTGGAACTGGCAATTGATGTCAGATGTGAGGACAAACTTGTGGACTGTGCTCTCGCTAAATCTGTGCTCCCTTTCTCCATGGCAAAGTTATTTGGTTAGTGGCCACCTTCCTTTGAGGAAGAAGATGAGAAAAATCTACCTCCTATTCTTACTATGACATTGCAGAAAATTATACGGCAGTCCCTTTAAACAAAGGGCTCTGGGTCTGAAAACGAGGTCAGGCCTAGGACCTAGGCAAGGGCTGTATTTTTTTCCATTGCAGTAGCGAATATTATTTCTGTTAATAGGATTATTGTTTGTTTTATTATGTAACCCAAGCAATGCCCTTGTTGGCTGTACATGGATCTCATTCCTAGGAACAGTATGTTATAATAGCCATTTCTACAGATTCCTGAGTGTCAAGGTCTTTCAATTGCTCTCCTAGTTTTTGGGCCCATCAGAGTATTCATGTCTACCAAGTAGTGTCAGGTCCTGGTCTCTGCCATTCTGAAATCCAATCATTCTCATAGTGCCAAGGAGCTCAGTTTCATAGCAACACTTCTCAGAATCCGACCCAGTCTAAGAGGACGGCTCTGCTAAGCTTCTTAATGATGTAGGGAACCCCTACAAGCCTTCACACATTCCTTATCATTTCAATAGATGGAACAATCACTGACTTGCACAAAACCTGGCTGGTCTATGGCCTTGTGTAGGAGAGTTTCCAGAGCTACGAATCTAGCTTCTTCTGTAACTTCTCTGTTCTTATATTAAATCTTGGGCCCAGTGTTTAGCACAGTCTGTTTTCTGGCTGCTGGAGACATGAGTCTTGAAAGCTGTCTGGAGAACGTCTGGCTTTCATGCCACCTCTGAAGACAGCACTTGGTTAACCATTAACAACAGCCACCTAACTGCGCGGTTTTATCATTGGCCCCGGCCCTATACATTTGAAGTGTAGAGTGATTGCATGAGTCAGTGCCTTCCCTTTACACTTTACCCCCATCCCAACTTACCCCAGGGAACAGTGTTAGCAACTGCGATACCACGGATTCAAGAGTATCACTGGCCCCTCATCTTCAGAAATGAATTCTTTGCCTCTAGCAGGTAGGTTAGTGACCGAACCCCAAATCTGCCTTTTAGCATTCCATTTCTACTCTAAACTGTCTCGTGTTGGCTTCTTCCAGGAGCTGACTCTGAGATAAGGACTTGAATGTAAGTAATTTATGTGGAAGATGATTCTAGACATGACCATTTGGAGACACAAACTAAGACAACCATCTCTGTGTGATGAGTGCAGATGGGTCCAGGTGGTCTGGGCCTTATTTTCCTGGCTGACTCAACTTTGACTTCAGGACTGGGAGGAGTGCTGAGTGACACAATAGGCAAACCACACACATGCTTAGGGCCCCAGCAGGGCAGGGCACGCAAAAATAAAGGTCGTCCTCAATAATGTTATCAGGAAAGAAATCTAAGGAAAGTAGCATTTTACTTCCAGTCATCCTATAAGTGTTGTGTTTGCTGATACACCTATTGTTTTATTTTTAAATAATGTAGATGTGGGGAGTGCAAATCTTTTCCATTACCTAAAATCATCTTAACCTGATACAGTCTGCCTACTCATCAAAGAAAGGAATTCAGACCCTGCCCTGCTGGGCTCCTGAACAGATTTCTAAACAATCTGAACACGGCTTGGGGCAATTCTGCCATCTAACTTCAGACAAGCTTTCTTCTGAGCACATAGCTGGTTCCCTCCCAGCCCACCCCTGAGTGCCCTCACCCAGCCAAACCCACCCAGCTCTGGTCCATAAGCACGCCCTCCCTCCAGACATCTCCCTTCCCTGACCTTGTGCATGTCCCAAAACAGGAGACCCCCATCTCCCTTCTTCCTTTTAATCAGGGAGATTTATGAACAAGAAGAGAGAGGCAGAGACAGAGAGGGGACATACACGTCTCTAGAGAGAACGTCAGTCAAAAGAATGATCACATTAGTTTTCTCCTCCCCTGCCCTCTCTCTCAAATTAGAAATCACCTCTAAGAGAAACCATCTTCAAGACGGGTAATATAATTTCAGTTAATCATGTGATTATTGCTAAGTGTCTGGATGTCATCATAGAGACATTTTAAAAATAGATCCATGAGTGGCATACTATATTAAGGGCTATACAGAGACCATGTCATTCGATCCTGACTGTAACCGCTGCCGTAAATGCTATTTTTGTCCTTGCTTTAGTGATGAGGAAACAGAGGCTTAAGAAATTTAAACTTGGATCTAACAGCAATACAGGCTCTTAACCACTAGGCTGAGCTTCATAGGAAATACTAAATAAATGTTTGTCGAATAAAGTGAGATGTGGAAAGAACAAGTTAGAGACAGCGAGAAGAGAAAAAGCTGGTGGAACTCTCTGGAGTGACTTGGATCCCTTCCATCCTCCACTTTGGAAAACTCCATGATGGCTTCCAAAAGAGAAGAACTCCACTATGACTCCCTCTTGCCACTCTGACCTCAAGCATGGCTTGTAAAACTAGGCCTAAATGCAAGGGCATCTGTAGAAAAGCATGGACATGTTTCTCACTCACAAAAAATTCCACTTGAAGAAGTAAAAATCCGACTGGCTCTGAGAAGCAAGGCTGAAGCCCTCACTTCTCAGCTCCACCACTGCCTTTGGCCTCTTCCAGGCTGGAGACAACGCATCTTCATCTTTTACCTCCGAGCCCAAAGTCCCCACATTCCAGACGAAACATGCCGGTTGCCCATATCAAAGCAAACATCTCTACCAACAACCAAGTTCTCTCCCTTAAAAAAAAATGCAAAACGTGCTCTGTCCGCAAAGGAATTCCTTCCTACTCTGTTGTCTCATCATGTCAAGGAGAGAATCTGATGCCAAATGAAAACACAGCGAGTTGTGCTCTGACTCAAGAAGGTAACCTGCATTAATAACCTGAATGAATACCTGCGTGGCCTAAGTTCAGGAAGAAGCAAAACCTCCAAATTAGAATTAAAAGGGAACTTAAATCCTGCTTCCACCCCTGGCTGATCAGACTTTCAAAAGAACTGCCAGAGAACGAGCATGTTCCCTCAGTCCCAGAGATCTGAAATCACCAAGAGATACCTAATTCCAGGCGGGATCTCACCCTGCACATCCACGCTGAGGATTCAAGCTGCTTCCACAGCTCTTAACAAGCCCTTTTCAGAGGGAGGCTGGTCTCCCAACTTCCAGCTGTCTGTATTCAAGAGGATCATGAGTTTCAAATCAAAGCTTCAAAAGGGCAATTTTCTGGGAACGTTACCCCGTAATGGGTTTCTAAGGCACCCTTCCTCTGGGGTTTGATGTCTCTCTAGAAAGCGGTTAATCTAGCGAGAGGAAACTCCAGGGTCTTGGTAAAGGAGGGCAGAGGAGCCCGCGTTTGGGCTAGATTTGGCACTGCCTTCGTGCCGTGGTGGGGGCAGGGAGAAAGAGTCCTGACTGCGTTCACACACACGTGGGTCTGCTTCCAAAGGCAGCATTTTAATCTCACTCACCTCTGGAAAACTGAGCCGGTGTCTCTAGGCTTCAGCTCCCTGGTAGATGAGGGCATGCCCCGTTCAGTATGACCCTCCACCGAACCCGGGTACATACTCCAAAACCACAAGTGATTGGAATCCTCAGGGAAGGACGTGTTCCTGGTCACTGGATGTTCTGGTCGAGTCCAAATCGCGTGCAAAAATCCTTCCTCTTTCAGTCCTCAGGATTGAAAACATTTATGAAAGCATGTGTCTACGTTTCTGGTTTATTCAATACAGCATAGAGAATAGAATTTAATTTCTCTTTGGCCATTCAGATCCTCGTGGTCCCTAAGGTCATGCTTCTGGAGATCGATTACTTTGGTGGCATCACTGTGAAGAGGTGACGTCACAGAGCTGCACTAAGGGTAGGTGATGTCTGTGATAAGAGCTCGGTGTAAATCCACCACTGATAGATAGTTCTTGTTCTACGGCTGATCTATTTCCTACAAAGTTCAAAGTTAAAAAGAAATCTTATAAATGTGTGATTGTGATTATTTGAGAATTTAAATGCTGACACTAGTTCTGTGCAGTTTTTGCTGAAGGTGAGAGGGGACGTTTCATCTGGAGCTGAGAGAGACCTATTTCCAACTAGCTTGATGGTTCACGTAGGTCCATAACTTTCACAAAATCCATTAAAAAATAAAGCAACACAATATACATTAAGTAGAAACGAACCTTAACTTACGTCTCCTGACCTAAGTGGTTGTTGCTTTCTTGTTGTTGTTTTGGTAGAAGAAGTGAGAATACCACTTAAACTCAAAAACCACCAAAAGTCATTTCAGCTTCAGTCCAAGAGGAAAAGACCTTCTAATGATCTCAGGAGAAAGATTTTTTTGGTTGGGTTTTTTTAAACTCACATCCTCCTGACCTGTGCAGCCCCGGAGTAATGAAAGATAAATCAGGCCCAAATCACGCGCACCAAGACCAAGAATGAACAGCAGGACTAACCACAGCGATGGTGACTTCACGCGCCAGCCGGCACAGAAAGGCCTTACACCAGCAGTTTCTCGTGCCCCTGTTCTCCAAAGGTTGTGTTTTTCCTGGCAAGAGAGGAGGGGAGGAAATGCATTTCCTAACTTGTCAATGGCCTTATGCTTCCCGAGTGAGAAGAGCCCTCCTGAACTCACAGGGCCCCCTCCGTCAGCTCCACATTTGCCAGGAAGCCAGTGTTTATGGCTTCTCGTGTTTGCTAACAAACATCCTCACCGTCCGCAATTCCAGCTTGACGTCTTTCTCCCTGATGGCTGACCGGAGTTGGGTGCCAGGCAGGAGGGCTGTGGGGGGCAGGGAGGCAGCAGGAGTGGCTAGGAAAACTGCAGGGGAAGGAGAGAGGGCACCGGGCAAAGAGACGCCTGTCACTGCAATCAAACAACTGATTCATGTCAACAGTGCTAAACCTCTCTCATTTCTCAGCTTTTCCTGCCTATTTTTAGGACACTTGTGCCGAGGATAAGGCCAAGAAAGAATTGTTGCCATTTGATTCTGCCCATATGCCATGCACAAGGTCTCTCATACCTGCCTTGTTTGTCTGTTTGATATAAACATTGTGTAGAATATTCTTCCACGTAAGAGTAAGATGAACAATAAGTTAATTTAATTTTCCACCTAAGGCTCTAATCGGTTTCAGTGCACACCCACCAGGACCCTAACTTCCAGCAGGTCAATAAAATGATCCCCCCGTCCAAAAGTTGAAAGTCTCTCTGATTTCCAGATCTTATCCAAGTAGTCAGCTACTTAGGACTTTATTGACAGAACTTTGGAAAGACAAGGAACGAGGAGATGCAGCCAAGAGAGGAAAGTGGAGTTTCAGACATTCTGTGTATACGAATCGTGATACTTAAACCACTAAGCTTTCCATTCCATTGATACTAATTTGTTTCAGACTGCTCCATAGTGCCGCTAATCAAAGCCAGCAAACACACACCAAGGCACGCCAAAGGCGGAAATGACCTCCCTTCACCCACAGTCGGTATGTCAGAGGGTGGCAAATAGAATGGATAAACACATCATTGTTGATACTCTAATCCCATGATGAGAAAAATATTCAGTTAAAATTCCAGACAGGAATTTATACAGTCTTTGCGAAATACTGTCCTAAAACCAGATTCAGATATGAATAGTGGGCTCCCCTGAGTTCAGTGTGCCCCCTCTTCTGACCCTTTTTAAACATTTGCTTGGTCAGAAAGGGTTAAGTGGAGGGTCTTGAGCAGGAGTTGGTTTCTTACAAATAAAGAACAGCTATCCTTCAGTAATAGGCATGAAATAAAACGATGAGCACAAAATGAGCACAATTACAAAGAAGAGGAGATTGACACCCTTTCGAGCTATTATACATTTTAATTAAATTTATAATTAGACGATAAGCTTAAACTATATGTAAGAAACAACAGATCCATACTTTTGTTTCAATTTTCAGGAGGGAAAAGCAAAAATAATTGAGGCTAGGTGAAAAGAAACTTTTTTAACTCCTTTGAAATAAAGCAATGAACTTCTTAAAACATAGCCTGAAGAGAAATTCCTAAGAAACAGAACAAGATCTATAGAAGAATAGCATTTATGTAAATGTAAATACAAATGCATATACCCAAAGCAACAGTAAGCATTTAGTAAGAGTACAATAAAGTTAGAAAACCACACAGGAACACATTAGATCAGCTACCTTTGAGCAACAGAGACAAGTACGCGGGGAGAATAAAGATAAAAATAACACATTTTTAGAAAATAAACCTGTATAAATCAATGGTGCCGTAAACTGAGAAATATATCTACCATCTGTATCCTGGACCCCCCCAAAATTACAATCAATAACGTTTGTGTGTAAATGTGATGATAAAAACTCCAGGGATATGCCTATAGTTCCAGCCACTTGAAGGCTGAGGCGGAAGGATCCCGGAGCCCAGGAGGTCGAGGCTGCGGTGGCTGTGAGCGTGCCACTGCACTCCAGCCTGGGCAACGGAGTGAGATTCCAACTCTACAAACAAACAAACAAAAACGAACAAACAGACAAAAAACTCCAGAGATAATAGAAAAAAGAATGTTTAATTCGTTCAACACGGAATGCAATCACAACACTCACAATTACTACGCCTACCTGTGGTTCGGGGCCCTAAACAATTTGTCAGAAAAAATTCTCTCTTTTTTCATGATTTCTCTCACTCATCGTAATCCTCAAAATAAGCAACTAAAACTCAGTCTTGGCTTTGATGTCCTCCAGTGCAAGACCATCTCCAATTACATGTGGAACGAAGGTAGAGGTCTGAAATAACAAGAACAGGTGATGAGATGGAAAGGCAGCGACAGGTGAGGTCAAAGATCACACACGCGTTTCTAACTTAGGGAAGTGATCAAGGATGCCACCAACTGAGAGGAGGAGCACTGGTGACAGAAGGAGTGAAGAGAATTCAGCATCTCTACGTCCAGCACATGGTGACTCTTACATGACTATTTCTTTTTCTTTTTTTGAGGTGGGAGTCTCACTCCCTCGCCCCGACTGGAGTGCAGTAGCATGCTCCTGGCCACCGCAGCCTCGACCTGCTGAGCTCAGGCGATCTTCCACCTCAGCCTTCCTAGTAGCCGGAACTACAGGCACGTGCCACCACGCCCAGCTAATATTTGGATTTATTGTAGTGATGAGGTCTCACCAAGTTGACCGGGCTGGACTTGAACCCACGGGCTTCAGGCAATCCTCTCACCTCGGCCTCCCACAGTGCTGGGATGACAGGTTTGAGCCACCGCGCCCAGCCATGATGATTTCTCACGGCCTCCCGCAGTGCATGCCAAAGAGCAAGTCAGGTAAAGCACTTCTATAGGGATTCAAAAGCTCTCTGGTGATCTGGCTTAACCTAAGGGGAAGGGTAGAATATTTCACAAATCCTTCCTGAACATTTTTTCTCCCAGTGGAGGTGCTGATGAGCACAGAGCAGTAGAGAACGTGAGGCCCTACGACTGAGACAGATTGTTGAAAGCCGGCCATCCAAGCACTGGGAAGCACCACCGTGCACCCACCCACATTCTCCTTTACAGTGTAACGTCAACACTCGTCCGCCAAAAAGCGGGGTCCTCGCTGCCGTAGAGCCTGATGAACCGTCGTAACTGCTTCAACACACAGATCGGGGTGTCCAGCCTTCCGGCTTCCCTGGGCCGCATCCGGTAAAGAGGAACTGTCTTGGGCCGCACTTCAATTAGATACCATAGTTAGCGCCTATACATAGGACTTCTTTTTTTATATTCTTATTATAGGGTTTAGGAAAATGAAAACAATATAAAACTAGTGGGAAGTTTGACCTTTTTTTGGTCAAACTAACCTATCCGTGTCTGGTTTGAAGGAAGTGGTTCCAGCTCTGAGTTCTCAAGGTGCGCGTCAGAAATGTGTGTTCAAATTTTGCTCATGTGTTTCATCATTGAAAACAGTTCCTCACAAACACATGTATTGCCGAAAAAGCGATGTCATAGATAAGTCACGATTACGAGCTTCAGAAATGGAACTACGCACAGGGTCTCGAAGAAAATAAACGCTAAAACAACACATGATATTAAAAGATTTTGGGAGGCCACCTGGCTAGCTGTCCTGGACCGCATGCAGCCTGTGGGCTGCAGGTTGGACCTGCCTGACATTGATTGTGCTTGAAGGAACACTGTCTTCCCAGGGTTGGTCATGAAAACTGATAGGGTCCCCACATGTCTTTCTCTCTACTGGGATACATTCCTTGAGATCTCAAGGCCAACGTTTACCAAGTTTGGCCATCATGAAGCTGCCATACTGGGAAAATAACGTGAAGAGGCCACACGGATACAGAAATGTCCAAGGAACCCCCATTACTCCAGCCCCAAGCCGTTGGGGTCCTTGGTCTTTCCAACCTAACAAATGAGCCAGGAAGCCGTAGAAAGGTCCTGGGTCTTGCCACGATCTTATTGCAACTTTATGGGCAACCCGGGACAAAAATGCCTGGTTCGGCCACTCCTGGATTCCTGACCCCAGAAGCCGTCTGAGACTTTCCTGAAAATCACTTTTGTTACCCTAAACCACTAAAGTTGGGGGTGACCTGTTATATAGCAATAGAAAGCTGATATAGCCGTCTATCATGAAAGTGGAAGAATTTAACCAGGATGTGTCCCCTGAGCGGATGGTTACTCCCACCGGCATGCAGAGGGAAATCTGGGAGTAAGCCTTAGCGTTGGATGATTGGATTCTCGCTTATTTGGTTTCTTTGCCGTTGTGATTTGCTAACATTTGCTTACTGCCTCCAACGTACCAGCCACCGTTCTTCCCAACAAGCCATAGAAGTATCTACAATTTTATTTCCACCTTGCATGCGAGGAAACCAAATCACAGCAGAGTAACCGCCAAAGGTCAACAACGTCACTGATGGAACATCTTCCGGTGGGAGAGTGATTTCAGACCCTCGTTTCTCACCATCATGCTCTTCTTCTTTGAGTACTTTTTATGTTTGAGCTCAACTCACAAGGCGTTAGGGGTGATGACAAAACGGACGTGGAACCATGAAAACGCAAACCTGGCTCAAGGAGCTTACTCCTTAAAAATGGTCACCCTCGTGCTGTTGTTTGGTGGACCCAAGCAAAGCCACCTGGGAAGCTCCGATCTTATAGACCAATCATCTAACGAGTGGTTCCAAAAGCTCAGTATACAGAGAGACTGCACAGATGAATATATAAATTGAAACAATTACCATCCGTTACTCATAGCAAAGGCTGTTGAGAGGCACATGTACAAACTGGGGTCAGGACCTATGACAACTGGGTTAAATCTCATTCTAACACAATGTAACAAATACTCCATGTTCAAGAAACACTAATATTGACATAAAGAATGTTATCCTAACTAAAACAAAGCGATGGGAAGAAAAATCAAGAAAAAATGTTTAATTTTATATCAGTTCACAGAAAGCACTATATTTAAATCAACCACTTTAGAATGAAAGAACTGGCAGGAATTCAACATAGCTCACTGTGTCTCCTGAGGCATCATTACAGTGTGTTTTCCTTTTAAAAAACATCGCACTTAAACACTTTCTCGCTTATAAACCGTTAAGAAGTATATATGACCGTTTCATGATAAAGTGAGGGGTCTCAGCATGTGTGTGGCTGGTTGTGGGTGGGATTGGAGTGGGAAGTCCTCGTCCAAATGCACAGCGTCACCGCTCTCCAAGGCATTTCTCACAAAGACTCGCTCGATGGCAACATGGTGGGTGCCGTATTTCGACTCCCTCACTGCTCCACACATAAGGTACCAACAGTCCATAAAGCATTACTCTGGATTACAAAATCTATGAGGGTTTTTTTAAATATTTGGCATGAGTTGTTCAAATATGAATTCTAAATGCAGTGAGAAATGCTTGCAGTATAATTTCCCTGAAGCCAAAAGTTAGATTACGTCTTCCAAAGGCTCAGGATCATTGCATGCAGTGCTGTTGACTGAGTCCTAGAAATGTCTTCTAAAGACTCAACAGTTGAATCAAAGTCCTGGCTGTATATCCTTAGGCAAATCCAATATCCATCAACGGACAAGGTCATTCCAAACAGTGGCTGGACTTTAGAAAAACTAAGCAGAAGCCAGGCTCGGTGGCTCAGCCTGTCATCCCGTGCCTTGGGAGGCTGAGGTGAG